>CM069910.1:55308861-55342975 GCA_036172215.1 Camellia granthamiana
CACATGAAGATCCATGCTGGTGGCCGCAGGTACGACAATCAGGACAAGTCAACGTAACTAATAAGTCAACAAAACTATTGTTTCAGTAATGTAGATAATTTATATATAGCAGAAGTTGTTTATGTGCATACCATATTAAGTCACTATTAAAGAAAAGAGATATAGAAAGATAAATGAGATGTGTAGAGTACAACTTGCTATAAAACTGGATCGCACGGTATTGTAGACACCCCATTTTTGACCGACCTTAAGACTCAGACGTCACCGGTTGAGCGCTCGGTGATGTTGCATACTGTGCTCGTTCCGAAGTCTCAGAGTCGCGGCCGCGCGCCCTGCCTCCAGACTTCCGAACCCTCTTCTCTACCTTGTCTCGGTTTGCGAACCGGGCTCGGTTTTCTCTGTTTTCTTTCCTGAGGGAAGGGAGTGGTCCCGTAGATTATCTCCCGGTGGCCGTGAGCTACTTTTTGTGGCCGTAGGCCATTTTGCCCGTTTCGGAGCCGTCAGGCCGTGCGCCTCGGCTCGGGACCACCCAACCATCTCCGAGTTCTCCGATTTTTGGCATGCGCCTTTGTTTTAATATTCCGAGGAATACTGGGGTCTCAGAAACCCACTTCGCAGCCGAACACCACTTCCGGTGCCCGGCAACCCATTTTCGGGACCCCAAACTGCGCGGTTTTGGTCCCGAGCTTTCATTTTTCATCAGTTTTCTCTGATTTTTGGCAGGTACCTCTGTTTTGTCATTCCGAGGGACACTGGGGTCGCAGATACCCACTTCGCTGCTGAACACCACTTCCGGCATCAGATGCTCATTTTCGGGATCCCGAATTGCTCGGTTTTGGCTCCGAGTGTTCATTTCTCATTAGTTTTTGTTCAAACTTGGCAGGTACCTCTGTTTCAACATCAGGAAGATCACTGGGGGTGAGAAGCCAGCAATTATCCCAGATAACCAGTTTCGCTCCTCCGGAGCCCGTTTTTCTCACTTCCGGGCCAATGTTGAACACCCTAGGGGTATTTTCTTCCAACCAAAGCTACATATCTGTGATCAGGGGACATGGGAGGACCCTAAAAGCTACTGGTCGGCCAGAAATTCAAAGTTTCATTTTTGAGCCTCTCCTTCAAGCTCTATGTTGTGGCTCCTGCTTCAGTGTTGCCAATTTCCGACCTTGGAACCTTGTTGCACACATATGGGAGGACACAAAAAGTATATGGTCGGCCAGAAATTGTGCAGTTCATTTTTGAGCCTCTTCTTCAAGCTCTATGTTGTGACTCCTGCTTCAGAGTTGCCAGATTTCGACCATGGGGCCTTGTTCTACACACATTGGAGGACACCTTTGCATGGTGGTCGGCCAGAAAATCTTCTCTTCATTTTTTGGTGGTGGCCGGCCGGCCATGGTGAGTGGCTGGCCGACCAGGTGGGGTGGCCGGCCGGCCACCTTGCAGAAAACCACCTGGCCGGCCTGCTTCCCCCTTTCCAGCTCAGTACAGCTGTCCGGATATTTTTGCCAAAATATCACCCCATCCGGGGGATATTTTGGGAGGGAAAGCTCGGGTGCTTTTCCCTCCCCTTTTACACCCCATTTTGCCTATTTAAAGGGACCAATAGCTCCTTTGCCTAGGTTACAAAATTTGACCTCAAGAGCTCCTCTTCCAATTCTTCCATTTCCATAGCCAAAATTCCAAGAAAAACTTCAAGTCTTTGAGCCATTCCTTCATCAACCCTAAGCACCACCATTGCCAACTCCATTTCAGCAGCAAGGAGGTTTTCTTCAGTGGCCAAGAAGCAACAAATCAAAGCCAAGAAGCAAAGAAAGTTAGGTCTTCAAGGGTAAGTCTCAAAATCCATTTTTATACCATTTTCTTGGATCAAATTTCTACCCTATTTCCTTTTGTTTTTTGGGCTTTCACTCCTACTGGTTTTATGCTTATTTTGAGCCCCTCTACAACTTTGTAGAAGGGCTCAACCTCATTTGGCATTTCTATCATATACTTGTTTCAATATCACTTTTTATGCCATTATCTTGCATGCTAGTTTTGGCCCATTTGCATTTGTTTTTGGGGCTCCGACCCCTACTGGTATTGTGCTTATTTTGAGCACCTCTACAACATTATAGAAGGGCTCAACCTCATTTGGCCATTCTATACACCACCTCTCTTTGAAATCCATTTTAGGCCCTAAATCTTGCATATTTTGTAGCCTTTTTTGCTTGTGGTTTTGGCTCTTGGTCAGAGCTAAGAGGGGTCTTATTTTGACCCCCTTTACATGTTTCATGAAGAAAATTTTGTCATTTGGTGTGTGCTTTGCATGTCTCTTGTTATAACCTCTTTTGAGCTCCATTTTGCATGGAATTGTTAGCATGATTTTATTCTGATTTTGGGGTTGCCATAAACTGAATATATGCTTATTTTTGGGCCCTCTTCAGTGTTGTATAAGAAAGTTTTTCCATTCGAATTTTCTATATACTACTTGCTTTGTAAATCCTCTCTTTTACCGTATTCTTGCGAGCTATTGTTGCCATGTCTATGCTTACATTTTGGCCATGTTTATTACTGAAAAATTCCATATTTGGGACTGCCTTGCTACTGTTCTTGCTGCCATGATCATATTTTGCATGAATAGCATGGTTATAGGCCATTTCGGGGCTTAATTTCACATTTTCGGGATGATTGCATGCTTCGGGTATCATTTCGATTTGTTTCGGGGCTGTTTCCCCCTTCATTTAAGTGCTGAAATACGGTTTGCATGCTTGCATATCATTTCCTATGTCATTTCATGCATTCCTCGGTTTGCGTGTCCGCGGGCACGCATTTCGAGGCAACTCTGTTTTTACCCGACGGCCTCCTATGTGAGTGAGCTGAGGCTCTCCCATGTTGGTGTAAGCCCATCGTGGCATTCCGTATGCCATCTCATTGCATTTCATCATCGCCTCGGTTTGCGTGTCCGCGGGCACGCATTTCGAGGCACTTCGGTTTTATCCGATTTTGCATCGCATATCATCGCCTCGGTTTGCGTGTCCGTGGGCGCGCATTTCGAGGCACTTCAGTTTTATCCGATTCGCATATCATCGCCTCGGTTTGCGTGTCCGTGGGCGCGCATTTCGAGGCACTTCGGTTTTATCCGATTTGCTTTTTATCATCGCCTCGGTTTGCGCGCCTGTGGGCACGCACTTCGAGGCGCTTCGATTTTATCTGATTTTGCATCACATCATCGCCTCGGTTTGCGTGCCCGTGTGCACGCATTTCGAGGCACACTTCTGTTTTATCCGATTTGCATTCCGTATGCCATTTCCTCGGATTACGTGCCTGTGGGCACGCATTTCGAGACATTTCATTTTAGTCTCATTATATATCATATTTCATGTCATCTCATACGTGTATGCCATTTTCTCGGTTTGCGTGCCTGTGGGCACGCATTTCGAGACATCTCATTTTCATTAGCATTGTGCATGCTAGGTCATATGTTAGTTGCATTCATGCATACCATGCATATTGCACAGGAAACGAGGCACGTTTCGTACTCCGAGTGACGGAACGGGTCTCAATTCCCAAGTCACCAACACTCCGGATCACCCATGATGGAGTTAGGTTTTGTTGTAGTATTCATCTGCATTCATCCTATATTGAGCTGTGCAGACCGACTCCTCGGCCATCATGCATCGATATGCGTGATTGGTGGCACGAGGATCGAGGCATGCATATATTTGTGAAATACATTGCTATGCCCTTTTCCTGCTCTCTGTTGCAGCAAATTCGAGGATCAACAACTTTTCGGAGTCCGGCGCGCATTTCGAGAAACATTGCAAATAGAGGCAGATTGGGGCATCCCAGTGGATTTCCGCCCGAGGCAGTCCAACATACACTATCCATCAGAAGCAAGGCAGTCCCTGGCTTGCATGCCAGCTTTACTTTTCTGTATTTAATTTGTAAATTAATTTGGACTGTAATATTGTGGACTGTATTATTCTTTTATTCGGACTGTATTATTTATTCGGACCCTCTGCGCGAGGGCAATGTTGTAATAAGGGTGTGTGAGTGTGATGTATGTCTCCCAACCCCCATTTCTTTCTCCCTTTTATTTATCTGCTTATGATGGTTAGATATAGGGCATATTTCAATTAGCATACAGCATGATAGCATGTCTGCATTCATTCATCTGTTTTGCACGCACCGGGCTCGGCGCATCATACAAACTGCATTTGTATTTCAATTCCAAATTGAATACATGCTAGCTGTAGCATTTCATATGCCATGTTTAGAGTAGCCGAGCCTGCTATAGTTTGCATTTTTGCATGTGTTGCATTAAACATTTCAGCATATTTAGGATCATGCATGATTTCTAATCAGCTTTTGTTTTGGCTTGGAGTACTAGGTGAGTTTTATGCTTCAGTATCCTTGCATGCGTGTGAGTGTTGCCATGATAGCATGCTTACCATGAGGCTATGTGCTTATGTGATATAACTGCCTTGAATGCCTGTGGGTGGAGGTTGAGTTATTTGGATGGGGACAATTCATCAAATGTTTGTTTTAAGCCCACTAGATAGTGGCAAAATCATGTTTTTTAAGCCCACCTGAGGGTGGCAAATCCGCATTTTAGCCTACTTGCGAGTAGCACCATCACACCATTTTCAAACAAACAAACATGAAATGTTTTGTTCCAATTCAGACGGCCCAGTCTATACTTGTTTGCTGCGAGCATCACATAGTAACCTAGGCTAATAACCGGAATAAGAGCATACAATGTTTTCAAAAGCAGATATCATGGTTAGTAGAGGCCGGTCTTTGACCGGGCGAGCGGGGGTGCTCACGATGTGACCTTCCCCAATCGGACCCAAGTTCCCGAGCCAACTTTGGTGATGACGGACACGTGGCCTTTTGGCACCGAGTCAGGGTTTCCTAAATTTCCCATTTTAAAATATTTAGGTGGCGACTCTGTTATCTGGCAAAGCAGTCCATGTTTGGCACTTCTTTCAAAAAATCTGTTTTCTCAAAACGATTTGCCGGATTTGGACTATTTGGTTCGAGATTGAGAACCGCAACAAAATCGAGTCCGAACTGTAGCGAGGTCCCTCGCGGGCGTTGTTACAGGTATATGGTTTGTCTGAAGGTAATTTGTATAGAAGACTTTCGATTGGAATTATATTTCCAGTCCTTTTCTTCTCTTTTCTTATTGTTAGCTCACAAGTTTGATTGTTCTTCCTTTACTGTAAGTTGCCTAAAGGTGAGCGCCGGTTACATTTATCCTGTGCTACATTGACTTCGAAGTTAATAGAAATGCTTTTTGACTACTTTGTTTTGTTGCATTCATCCTGTGCTACATTGACAACTCTGCCAAAGTTTCCCTGAATTGAGAACTCGCATCTTTGTTCCGTTTACCCATTTGATTGTGAAAGTTCTAGATTTAACTTCGAATGAGCGCAACAGAAGTATGCAAGTCAACAGCCTAAATCATATCATAATCGAAGATCACATCAATGCTTTGGAAACAGGGGAGACAGAAACAAACCCTGGTATCACAAATTCAACTGCCGCTCCAATCTTTAAAAAAAGAAAAAAGAAAAAAGAAAAAAAATTAACTAAGAATTTCCATTCTGCATGTCAATGTTTCTTACAGGACCCTTGAACCACATCCTAGCATCCAAAACCCACCAAAGCATTATAATCGTCAAAGCAACACCAAGAGCTATTGGTGCATAGTTGAAGGTGCTCCATGTAATAGGGTAGAGAGTTGGCAACAAGAATGCTGAACAGGTATAGCATATCCACAATAATGCTACCAAACAAACAGGCCTTCTTGCTCTTCCCAAGTAGAACGGGCCGGGCTTGAAATTCTCCTCCGCCATCATCATCCTTGCCAAAATTGGGACAGCGTAGCTACCGACCCACCCTATTGTACTTATGGAGATGATGGCATTGAAGATCACATTGATTTTTAAGATGGGGAGGCCAAGGATGGCGGAGATGACTGCGCAGAACCACACTGCATTTATTGGAACCTTATGCTTGGGGTGAATTCTTCGCCATATTGGGGAAAATGGGATTCCGTTATCCCTGGATAATGCATAAACCTGGAAGGAAAAAGAGACAGTTTGTTGCTTGTAACCAAACATAGTATATGAGTGGAATGGGAACAAAACTATAGGCCCATATTGTGCCCAAATAATTGATAAACCTAAATTTTTATGAGAAAGTAGTAAGTAGGAGAGTGATTGAGAAAGGAGCTAATTGGTTCTTAGACCTCTCTATGGCTCTAGTTGGATCATAGATTTATGTAAAAATTTGAAAAGAAAAAAAAAAATGAATGAAATATAATTATATCTTATTACATTTTATATATTTTTTTCATTTTCTTTTTCAAATTTCTATCCATATTCATGATCTAAGCACTGTCGTAGAAAGATCCAAGAACCAACATGCAGGTTGATTCTTTCTATGACAGTACTTGGATCATAAATTTAGGTAAAAATTTAGAAAGACAGAAGAAAAAGCTAAAATAAACGTAATTATATTTTATTAACATTTCATTTATATTTATATTTTGGGTTAATTACACTAATAGTCTCTATAGTTTGGGACTTGTGTCACTTTGGTCCCTAACTTTTCAATTGTGACACATTTGACCCTGAATTTTGAATTTTGTTCCAAATAAGGACAATTGAAAATATCATTAGATTTTTCAAGGGTAAAATCGTCAATTTGATAAAATATAAACTAATTTGACAAAAATAAATGTCAAAAAAATATTTTAAATTTTTTTAAAATTATTTTTATCCACTAATGATAAAATTATGTAAAATTAATAAAAATTACATGATTAATTTTTTTAAATTAATTTTACATGATCATCATCCAAATACATAATAAAAATTAATTTGGTAAAAAAATAAATAAATGTCTAAAAGATTTATCAATTTTACATAATTTTATTTTTAATAGGTAGAAATAATTTTTAAAAATTCAAAAATATTTGTTTGACATTTATTTTTGTCAAATTAGTTTATATTTTATCAAATTGACAATTTTACCCTTAAAAAATCTAATTATATATTCAATTGTCCTTATTTGGAACAAAATTCAAAATTCATGATCAAATGTGTCATAATTGAAAAGTCAGATACCAAAGTGACACGAGTCTCAAACTATAAGGACTATTTGTGTAATTTGCCCTTATATTTTTCTTTTCAAAGTTTTACCAAAATTAATGATTCAGACGCAACCCAAAATAATGTATACTAATTTGTACAGTGAGAGTGGGGGAAATTCTTGTATGCTATTGGGAGGAGAGAGAGAGAGAGAGAGAGAGAGACTTACAACCCTAGCAGCACTGGTGGTGACAGAAAGGCCACAAAAGAAGAAGGAACCCCAGATGATGCAGAGGAAAACAACAGCTCCTGTGGAATTGTGATACCTACCATGGAATGCATCGTAGATGATTTGTGCCGGTACAAGCGCCCCTGCTGTCTCGTTGTTCACATCATACAAGTAATTTGGGTCCTACCATCAAACGATTTAATTAGAATAAATTATAAATATATTTTTCTCGTTTACTTAAAAGCACTGGCTCCCCTCCAGTCTCAGATCGGATTGGAGGGTGTTATTGGATCCGTGAAGGTTTATCACGGGTTTCATTTTGATAATCTGAATCGTTCAATGTGTATAATTTGTCGAATTTTATATATTTATAAAAAATTATATTGATCGGATATCGATAGCTACGTGATCAAATATTTTTGTATAAAAAAATGAACAATAAAAAAAATAAAAAGTTGACAGAAAATTGATCATTTGCTCATTTCATAGGCTGAGGAGTGGTATTTGAATCCCGAATTTATACATTTTTAGTTCTTAATTAAAAAAAAAAAAAAAAAAAAAAAGAAGAAAAAAGGGCTTAACCTTTAGGGATGTACCTTGATGCTGAAAGTAAGAGCCAAGTTATATGCCCATCCAAACACAGTGATAATACCAATGCTAGAGAGAATAGCAAGCGGTCCAGTTCTATCAGCTCCTTTGGTTTCTTCAGTCAAATGGGCAGCAGTGTCATAGCCATATAGACAATAATTGCTTAAGAGTACAGACATAATCACTGCATAAGGAATGCTTGAAATGCCAGTGTCTTGAGGTGCCATTTCAAAATGTGTGAACACATAGGAAGCTGGTTGTATTGGATGTGCCACCAGTGGAAGCATTATGATCACTACCAAACCACCAATGATCTGCCAACATGTTAACTTGTCTCAGATACTAATATATATATCGTGATATTGTTAATTAAAATTATACTAGGCATGATCGTAAGAGTCTATTTAGTGGGGAGTCGGACAGAAGGAGCCTTCTAAATAGGTAGGGACGGAGGTAGTGTGTGCCCAGGGGACACGTGCCCCCCTCAAGTTTTGATAATTATATTAGTACCTTATATATATAGATTATATCATATATATTTTTTTATAAAATTATAATAATATCCCTTCTTCAAATTATAATAGTCCCTTTATTATAATTTTTTTTTTTTTTTCTAATTACAATGAACCTACTAAAATGAGTCCTCTAGTATACACCTCCAAAAGGGGAGTATCATATACTAGTTATTACTTTATGGTATTGATATTATAAATTTTCATAACCAAATTATTTTCATTCATAACTAAAATGACTACTATATAAGTTACAACCAAACAACACATCTTTAATTATAACAAAAAAAATAAAATAAATTACAATAAGTCATAACTAATATCGGAATGAGGCATTACGAATCATTACTTGATGTATAATCAAAGACCTCTTCAATCATAACTAAAATAACAACCATAAGAAGTTATAACTAAGTTATATTCAACATTATAATGTGTCATAACTAAAGACTACAAAGATCATAACTGCGACATATGATAGACTCTTTTTTTTTTACGGTGCGTTTTATGGAATTTCTCTACTAAAATATATTATTTCTATCTCAACTTATCTTCTTTTTTAATTTTTCAATCCACCTAAAATAGTTACTCCATAATATTTGTATAAAATTTAAGGAAAATTATTTATAAGTTCTATTAGGGAGACTTATGCTACATATGGTCCTACTAAAAAACTTATGTTCCCATAAGTCATGTGGGAAGTTTGTTGACACATTTACCCTCAATATTAGTTGTTAATATCATAAATAATAGTAAAACCATATATAGGAAATTGAATGTTACCATAGATCATATCTATGTAAACGTAACGTAACGTGACACCTACATAAACGTAACGTGACACCTATGATCTATGGTAACATGCAATTTCCTATATAGGATATTGCATGTTACCATAGATCATATCTACATAAACGTAACGTAACGTGATCTACATAAACGTAACGTAACGTGATCTACATAAACGTAACGTAACGTAACACCTACATAAACGTAACGTGACACCTATGATCTATAGCAACATTCAATTTCCTATATAAGAAATTGAATGTTACCATAGATCATATCTCAATAAACGTAACGTAACGTAACGTGACACCTACATAAACGTAACATGACACCTATGATCTATGGCAACATTCAATTTCTTATATAGGAAATTGATTGTTATCATAAATCATATTTATATGAAACATAACGTGACATCAACATAAACCAGCAACATTTTCACATTCAATTTTAAAAAATAAAAACTCATTAAGTTTGCGAAACGAAACGTGACACGTTACGTTACGTTTATGTAGGTGTCACGTTACGTTACGTTTATATAGGTGTCACATTATGTTACGTTTATGTAGGTGTCACGTTACGTTTATGTAAGTGTCACGTCACGTTACGTTCATGTAGGATCTTGTGGAATACATTCCTATCTAAATAGGAGTTAAGACTCTATAAGAAATTACACAGGACTTAGCCTACCATAAGTGTCTGAAAAAAGATTTATAAATAAGTCTCCCTAAAATTTAACCTCAAATCCTTTAATTTAAAATTCACATCTATCCAAATAAACTCTTAATATTTATATGGTGTTTGGGAAGGATTTTTTTTGGATTTTTTTTGTTTTTTTTTTTTTCCACTAAAAGACAAATTGGTTACAAAACCCAAAAAAAAACAAATCTAAACAAAATATTACATCAAACCCCATAATCATTTCACTTTTTCTCTGATAAACATCACATCTAACAAAAAAAACTCAACTATCTTCCTAAACACAAAAAAAAATTTCTCCAATAGTATCCTACAATTAAAAAAACTTACAAAAAAACCTACTTCCCAAACACCCACTTAGTAATATCTCATTGTTGTTTATTATGAGGAAAAAATAAAATCAATATTGTCATTAATTTGTGCCTCCTCTCTACTGAATTCCTGACTCCGCGACTGTAGACAGGCTCGACAACACAGCGGAACTGCACACTGGATATCCACAGACACTTCATCAAGACAGAGACTTGGGCCATAGCTTAATCCTAGCTGAGTCGCGATTGAGAGCCCGAATTGGGCTTGCCCGAATGCCCCAAAACGACGAAACGACGTCGTTTCGTCGTTTTTTTTTTTTTTTTCAATCAGAATTTCAGAGAAGAAGACGGAAGAAAACGAAGAGAAGAAGAAAGAGAGGGGAGGCAGAGGCGGGGAGAGGAGGCGGGGGTGGGGGGACGGAGGCCATGCAGGGGGCAAAATGCAGGGGGAAGAGGTAGGGGGCGGGCGGAGGTGGCGATGGAGGCGGGCCTGCGACGATCGGACGATCGGCGGAGGCGACAGCCGGCGATGGGGCGGACAGAGACGATCGGACAGATCCCGACGACGACTTGCTCCTCTCTCTCTTCGGCTCCTCTCTCTCTCTCTCTTTCTCTCTCTCGGGGCATTCGCCGGGGGGGGGGGGGGGGGGGGAATTCGGGCAGAAAAACATTTTCCAATCCTAGCTTTACCAAAGGGGTAGTGTGGTAGAGAGTCAGTAGCCCACAATTAATGGATATGAGTATTGCCCCAGAACGCCACCCCAAAAACTCAAACCCATGTCGTTTTCATTATCAAATCACATGGGAGTAGCCCTCCCGAATACTATCTAGCTACACTAGGTATCCAAAAAAAAAAAAATCAAAAATATATTTAGAATATGAATTATTGATTTGAGTACCTGCCACGAAATGGAGAGAATGTGGAGGTAGGCAATGAAATTCAAAGCGAAGCAGTTGAGGACAGCCCAGATGAAGATAAACAACAAATACAATCCCAAAAACACACTCTTTGGTGCAAAGTATCCCCCTCCCTTGTTTGTTCCTGTCCCCAATAGTATTATCATCTGCAATGCTTGTGCTCCTGAATATGCCTATTTATCACCAAAAAAATGTGCATATAAAATGTTCTCAGTAGGCAAACAGTTTTGCTAGGAACAAAAAAAATCAATGGAACACAAAATACATATGAATGTACAAAATTTGTGACTCCTTTTTTAAAAATCTTATTCATCTATATACATTTTGATGTGAAGGAGTATAGAGCACCCACCTGAGCACTGATTCCAGAGATGACGCCGACGGTCTCAAGCCATGCACAACACCATGATGCAAATGGTCCCCATCTTGGTCCAGCCAAAGAAGCTGCCCAAAAGTAGAGCGAACCCGTTGTCTACATTCAACATGTTTCAAATTTCCAAAATCACATTGATTTGGTAATCAGGAAGCATAGAAATACATAAATCAAATACACAATTAGACAAAAAAGAAACATAGATGAGTCATATACAAACAGTACTGAAAATTCATACAAAATGATGGGATAGATATATGTCCATTCATTTAAAATCAAAAGGTCCATTCAAGTGACTTATAATTTACTATCACACCATTCTTGTCGAATTTTTTTGTATACAAATCAGTTTTCATATTTTAATTTTTTTACATTTTTTTTTTATGAAGTTCTAAAAATACTTCAGTTTCTGTTAATCAATTTTGACCGCATGATCTACTGCAATCATTCAAATTTACATTTTGTAATTCAAAGACTATAAATTGACAAAATTAAAAAAATTGATCAATAAGATGCAACATAGGTCATACTTTAAAAACCATTAGTTTAATTAGTCCTTTGTAAAGACAACCCATCTTAATGAAATAGTTCTAAACTGTATTCAGTCATACAAAAACCAGGTTCATAACAAAACAAAAACACTTTAAAAACATTGTATTGTCAAACATACTATCTTTATTCAATTTGAAAACATGTAAAAGGGAAACAGAACATGAAAAGGAAAAGAATCTAAAAGATACCATAGGGTCCCAAAGAAATTGAAAAATTGAGGCTGCCATAGATAATTAGAGCATCATATGGAAATTGATCTACAAATAAAATTGTTATACAAAATTTATGAAGGATGATATGATAATGATATTTTTAAAAAGGAAAACCATTCTGATGGATTTTTGATTTTAAATTGAGAAGACATAAAGCTGTCATCATTTTGGATAAAGTTTCCGTATGAATTTTTTTGTTTGTATGTTACTATTCCATTATAAGTTTAGAAAACACAAAACTCAAACATAAAATTGATAGGATTTTTGAGAAGCAGGCCCCACAAAATAAATCTGGTGTGTTTGATTCTATATTTAGTTTCTGTGCTTCTAGTATTATTGATCATAATTATGCAAAAATATGTAATAGGAAGAGAAAAGAAACATACTGGGAAGGAAGAGCATATTTCAGCCATGGCAACTCCAACAAACCAAGTGAAGAATGTGACCACAATCCATCCCCATATTAAGGGTGCTGGACCTGCATATAGCAGACTTTGTCCATACAGTGGTGTTCCAGTAAACACTGCCATGCTTGAGAATGTAATTGCAAGTGTTTTGAAAAATGTCTGCAACAAACCAACCAACCAAAGATTGCTTTATCAAACATTTCTAGCTTTGGATTACTAAAGGAACCTGATAAAAAGCAGTCAAATTAACGCAAAATTTGCAGACACGGACATGACACAGACACGCAAACATAAAATTGAGTGAAGATATGGAGTTGACCATCTCTCTTCTGAGTTCTTGCTTGTATCCGAGCTCATTGAGACGCTTCTCTCCTGAATCCATTTCCAGAACTTGCCAATTGACAATTGCTTGTTCTTCTTCTCTTGAGCCCATATCTAAAAAGTTGGCAAATACAGCACTACGAACTAACTAACTGATCAATTTTGCCCAGGAGAGGGAGATAACAACTGTAATATCATATATCATTCCAGGACCTGTGGATGGCTATGATGTGAGGAGGACTGGTGGGCTTGAATTAGTCAGTCACATTAAGTCAAGCACACATTCTGGAAGATGAAATCTAATGTTTTCACAAAGAGAGATTAGAGACCTACAGGTGGAATGTGAAAGGAGTTTTTTTATACTAATTAAAATGCAAGGTGTTTTGAAATATAATTCTTTAATCCAAACAGTCTTAAACTTATTTTTCAAATCTATGTTGTTTGATGAAATCATGTTTTCAATATACCAGTTGAATTAATATTTTTTAAAAAAGTAACTTCCATTTTTATTTTTATTTTTTTACAGCAAATGAGTTGAAGTCACATTTCAAAGTATGAGTTCACCAAATAATTAAGGTTTGAAAATAAATTCAAAGCTACCTGAATTTGGAAATTTTGATTTAAAGTCACTTGCATTTGGTCAAAAGACCTTGTGAAGAAAAGTTCAAAATTTATAAAGTAGCGTTAAGTATGCAAAAAAATAAATAAATAAATAAATAATTATACAACATAGTTTCAAATTTATTTTCAGTATAATTACAAATAAATTTAAGTCACATAAATTTTTTTACATATAATATTATTGAAATTTGTAATATTATAAGAAGGATCTCGGTTGCATCTTTGACTCTCTTGGCTAGTTTCCACCTCTTTTGATTGTCTTTACTGGTTTGTCTTTTACTTGTTGAGGTCAAATTGATGGTGCTGGGGAAAGACAAAAGAAGTAAAGATGTTTTGTTTTCAGTTGGTCCATATGTACTGCTAAAGATAACAATCTAGTTTGAAACTGAAAAATTTAGAAATATGTTAGATATTGATTTGTGATCATGTATCAATTTTAAATAATAAAATAATCCCAATTAAACAATCAAGATAAATTGACATAACGATTTTAATGTGGAAAAACTACAATTGGAGCACCTCCAATTGTAATAAAAAAATCACGGGCAACAACCACAAAATAATCCACTAAGAAGATATAAAATGAGTAATGACCATAGAAAGCACACATATATTAACATGTTATGGATATTCTTATCAATTCCAATATGCACCAAGAACCACTCAAAAATTTTAAGCTTGCAAAACCATACTAAGAAAATCTTTTTGATTTTTTTTATTATTATTTTTTCTTTCTTTAAACAAAGCAAGACAGAAAACAAATATGCACACATAAAGTGACTCAAAAAAAAAAAAAAAAAAACACACAGAAACCTAAAAACTAAAAAGAATATACAAATTAACACAAGTCAAGTTTTCGCACCCAAACCGCTTTAGTATGAAGAAAGTTGTGAGAATTGCGGTTTTTGGATGGTGTCTTGACGTTGTGGTTCCCTTTGCTTTCAATGAGAACCCGTCTGGATTTGGTTTCCAACTTCCTATTTCTAGGTCTAGGCAAATACAAACTCGCTCCATATTTGGTCTCAAGCTGATCAAAATAACGAGGTCTAATATGACCTTTAACCTCATTACCACCAATAAAGTGTCTCCTACCCCACGAGATGTTGGAATTTCTTCCATCTCTATGAGACACTCTCCCATGCAACTTATAACAATAAGGGCAAATATGACCATGCATACCACAATGATGACAAATAAAAATAGGGTGTACAGGGTGTACCTTCTTTTCTTTGACCTTACCAACTCTAGGAAGATTTAGAAGTCTTTCCTTTCGTTGAATCTTGTGCTCTCCTTGCCCTTGAGTTCTTGTATCATGAGACGTAGATGCATTCTGTTTTTGCTCTTTGTTATCACCAAAGCCAATGCCACTCTTGTCACAACACATTTGTTGAGACCCAATGATATTCTCCAAAGTCTTTGATCCTTTGTTCCAAAGACCAATGGTAGCTATAGTACACTTGAGCTCTTCCTCTTTCTTGATCATTAGTTCTTCCAAGGCAACTTGAGACAGCTCGAGAGATTCAATTTTTTCTTCATACATTGCATAGATTTGCTGTAGCTCATTCCTCTCTGTCTCACAAGTCAAGAGTTTTGCACAAAGAGTTTGTCGATCATTAGCTATCTTGATGCCATCAATCCTAGCCTCGGAAATCTCCTTATTTAGTTTGACATTCTCACTTTCACATGTTTTGAGTTTCATAGTGAGTTTGTCATTCAATTTGGATAAGTTAAGAGATTCCTTATACAACTTTTCATAAGCTTGCTCAAGCTCTTTATCATCACTTCCCGAGGATTCATCATCAATGGCATTCTCAACCGGGCTCTTCGGATACTCTGTTCGTCCTTCAGTTTCGGAAGCCACCATGAAAGTAAGGAATTGTTTATGTCCCTTTTCGCCTTGATGCTCATTGTCACTTTCATCTTTATCAGATTCTGATTCATCATCCCAAGTAATAGCGAGGGCTTTCTTTTTCCTCAAACGAGTGGGGCATTCTTGAGCAAAGTGGTCAAATCCTTGGCATTCATAGCATTGGACTCTTTCAGAGTTCCCTTGTATCTTTCCTTTCTCCTTCTTGGCTATAAAATTAATTTTGAGTTTATCTTTGCCTTTGGATTTATGAGTATGAATAGATTCCAAAAGATTAGGATTCTTTTTCAGAAAAGATTTTTTAAACTGTTTTACAAAAGTATCCGTAATCTTAGAATCTATCTCACAATCCTCATCAGAATCCTCTCCAACTCTATGAGCACTACTAAAAGCAACATCTTTTTGTTTCTTTTTGAAATTCCTATATGCCTCATAAGTTTGGAGATTTCTAACCAAATGATCTAGCTTGAGGTTGTCAACATCTTGAGCCTCCTCAATAGCTGTAACTTTTGGTTGGAACCGATTGGGCAAGGACCTCAAAATTTTTTCTACAATCTTGGATTCCGGTATTTTTTCACCTAAATTGAAGCTGGAATTTACAATGTCACTCAACTTCACATAAAATTCATCAAAGGTCTCACTATCTTTCATTGAAAGGTTTTCGAAACTAGACGTGAGCCTTTGAAGTTTTGAGCGTTTAACCGAAGGAGTGCCCTCATGAATAGTTTGTAAAATATCTCAAGCCTCTTTTACGACTTCACAATTGCAAATTCGACTAAACTCTTCAGGTGTGACAGCGCAAAAGAGAGAATTGATAGCTTTACTATTCCAGCTACTATTTTGGTAATCAATTATGTCCCACTTATCGATTGGTTTAGGGAAAGTTACTCCATCAACGGTAATCGTCGGTTCAGTCCACCCATACATGACAGATTGCCAAACTTTTTCATCAATAGATTTAAAAAATGATCTCATCCGAGTTTTCCAAAACGAATAATTGGATCCGTCAAGTAGGGGTGGTCGAACCATAGAATTTCCCTCACGAATTGAATCCATTATCATAAATCAAACAAGATCTTGTTCTAAACGATTTTTTTAAAATAAATAGAATGACCTGCTCTGATACCAATTGAAAAATCTAGAAATCTGCTAGATATTGATTTGTGATTATGTATCAATTTTAAGCAATCAAACAATCCAAATCAAACAATCAAGACAAATCGACACAACGATTTTAACGTGGAAAAACCACAATTGGAGCACCTCCAATTGTAATAAAAAAACCACAGGCAACAGTCACAAAACAATCTACTAAGAAGATATAAAGGAATTACACATGTATACTCTCAATTACCTAGCGAATCCACGCCCGAATTGAACCAACCCCTATATGCCTCTTCCAGCCCCGTCTTCACATCGAAATTGTCTTGACGATGAGCCACTCCAGAATCCACCGAAGCTTCAGGCTCGAATTCTTCATAATCCACCGAAGAACAACTCTTTCTTTTTTTAGAATAAACAAATGAACCTTTGATGTATTCTTCTTAACCCATGAGTTGAATACTCAATTAAACATCAAAGAAAACTAGCAAAATATCCCCAGATATAAACCTTAATATCCAAAAAGAAGATCTGGAGCAGTAATCCTAAAATCTGACAGAAACATGTACTTATAGAAATCTGTGACTGCGAAGACTCTCTCCCTCGAGCGAGGAACAAAAAACGCATGTTTTCCATAAGTGGCTACGCTCGAGCCACACAACCTTTACTCGAGCGTACATTCATCCTTCTCAGGTTTTTTGCCAGACGCAGCCTTCACTCGAGCGAGAACTCCTTCGCTCGAGCGAGCAAGGGCGGACAGGCAACTTCGAAAGTAATTTTGCATTTTGCTTCAGGGCGCTGCCCTTCGACCCCGCCAGGGCGTTGCCTCGGACCCGCCAAGGGGCGTTGCCCCCTCGACCCCCGCGAGCTGACCGAGCAGCTCGATCCCCGTCATAGTCAGCAAAGTGGCAATCTTGAAAGCATTAATATCACAAACTTCTCTGTAAGGCACAATTCGGGTTGGATTCGCATCTAAAAGCTCATAGCCTCACTGAAATAAAAAGTGCGAAAATAAGTACAACTGAAAGGAGTTTTGTCAAACGGGATTGCCAAGAATAGAAACCTAACAGAAACATTTTAAATGCTCACTTGACAATTCCCAATTCCCACTTTCAACTTGACAGGAAATGGCCTTGTTACGTTGTTTAAGCTGTCCGTTTGTCTTTCCTTTCTAAAATACTAATCAACCAAGAATTTCACAACCATGTACTTTGCTTTCTTGACTTGGATTCTTGGTCTTATTTTTTATTTTATAATTTGGTATCTGATCTATTGAACTGATTAATCTAGGAGACTAATTCCACTATTCACTTACAGGAGTTTCAATTAAAGTCCAGACAAAAGTTTCGTATAAATTGATTCAAAGAAATTGTTTGTATCTAAAAAGTTTTGAACCTAAGATTTTAAAGAGAGTAGACTCCCAAGTCATAAACCTCGATCACTAGATTATTGATCTCCATTACCAGCTTTAAAACTATTTTGATTGTAAACACGAAAATGTGACCTATGAGGTATGAGTTATGCAACATAGCTATTTTTATTTGTTTATTTTTTATCGGCAAAAAAAAGATTTTATTAATCAAATCAAAATAAGAAGTAACAGAGCTTCCGGGAAGAATTGCATCATTGTCATTGCAAAGCATTCCAATTATGTTGGCACACTAAGCAACACCATCGAGCTGAAGAGTTTCCAACTCCAAACACCCCTCAAAACACCATTTACACACCTGTGCACTACCAGAAACAGTGCAAACAAAACAAAAATAACCATTACCCTCCCCTGCTACTGAACCGAACTTGCTGCAAGTTCGAACAAAATCATTGACTGAATAGAATATCCCATTTGAATGAGCCTTCTCCCAAATTGCCACTCGAACTTTTACCATTTCATATAGTTCCTCCAAGATTGGTTGTTTATAATTGAAGAAAAAAATTCATTTCTACTTTTCCACACTAACCACAGCAGATCACAAGGAATGGAGCTCCAAATCTATTCTTCCAGCTTTCGAAACTTGAAGCTTAGCCACTAGTCCGAAATGACTCAATCGATTGAGGAGCTACCCAGCTAATCCCCCACCAATTCAGCAAATTGGTCCATATTCTCTACACAAAGGGACACAGCAACAACACAAGATTCACAGATTCCAAACCGTCCCTACAAAAAACACAATTTGGTACTTAACAGTCAATACTCCAATTCTTTGCAAAAACACAGGTCTTTGGTTATGAGTTTAGTGGTAACTCAAATCTGAATGTATTTTAGTAAAAATAAATTAAATCGATTCAGTAATCAAATTTTGTATCTCTTAAAAATGACATAAAGTTTTTAAGTGGCATATCTTTTACATAATTATGAATACTCAATACTGAACTTTTAACCTTTCACGACTATGTGGGTTGGTTTGAGATGTGGGTTGATTTTTTGATTTTTTAAACTTTTGTAAGAGAAAAAATAAAATGATTATGGTTTGAGTGTGACATTTTGTCCTATTGAATTTTAGTCTATTTTATTTTTTTGTGATTATTTTAGCCCCAAACCACTCCAAACCATTATGTCAAACGATTGCATTATTGAGTTGTACCGCTATCATCATTTGTAATCACTGTCACACTACCAAATTACTATTATTATCACTACTACTACCATTATTTTATCATCATAACTATTATCATTACCACCACCACAAATCACCACTATCGCTGTCACTCCACTACTATTACTAATTGTTGCGCCACCACCAACATGATCATTGCGACCACTATCTTATCACCTATGAAGCACGGGTACGAGTACTAATACTGGCACAATACGGTATGTCGATACGGTAAAATCTATAAAAAAAAATAATAATAATAATAATTAAGGTAAGCGTACGATTTGATACACTTGTAGAAAAAAAATTATTTTAATTTGGAGTAATGCAAAAAATTGATCAAATGATTCAATTTGTTAATATCCAACTTACAATTAACATTTTAATGTCAAAAATAAAGGTATAAATGAAAATTAAGTGTCAACTTACAAACCATAACTTAATTTCAAAATTATACTAAGGTCAAGTTTGGCATGACCTAAATAATACAAAAAGTCAAAAAGTTACTATCCTATTTAAGTCACATCATCTTATTTAAATCACATCACCTCTCTAACACATCACATCAAACCCAACTCAAATCCAACCCATATAAGCCAATAAATCAAAAAGTGCACTTTTTTAAAACATCCCAAACCAACCCAGTATAAAATTAAAAATATATATATAGTGAAAGAAATTTTATTTCTATAATAGAAGAAAATACTATTTCGACTAAGGTACATTACGACTTGGGTATATATATTACGTATATCCAGGTACGTCAAAATTAAGAAGAAAAATTTTAAGTATGTGTTTCGTATACACGGTACACATACAGAAGTATCATACAAAATATCATACGTTGATAAGTACTTAGTACAAGTAGGACATATTTGTCAAAATACATATACAACAATGATAGGGAGTTCTAATTTTAGAACTCTAAAGAGAGCTTTAGTAATATGGCAAGAGGAAAAAAAACAAAAATATAGACATAAACATCACATCACATATGAGTCTCACTCCTTATACATTACTAAAACTCTCTTTAAAATTTCAAAATTAAAACCCTCAATCTTTATTCAATACATATATTTCATAGTTTATCACCGTACAACCCACCGTCATAGCCACACTGCCTGCACTCAATTACACCAACACTACCATGTGGCTACACCCCACCACCATGAATATAAAGAATGTAAAAAAATAATTTACATATCAAATAATCTAATTAAATCCAGCATTTACATTTTAGTAAATACTAAACCTTTTTGCAAATTAAAAAAAAAATTAATATATTTCATTTTCAATACAATTTTTAACTTTTAGAGTTCTTTTCTCATTATTTTGGTCTCACTATTCGGCCAGTGGATCCAGTACCCATTTCGTTTCGATAATTTGATATCTTCTAAAGAAAATTAATTTTAAAAATTAAGTCAATCTAGTAATTATAATTTGTTCAATTTATTGAGTTTGTCAAAAAAAATAAAAATAAATAAACATGGATACTCTATTTTTTTTTTTTTTAAAATACACTAGTCATCCATTTGTTTTTAGATAAATGTAATAAATTGAACAAGTTGTGATAAATCAATTGAATTTTGTGTGTAAGTAATATCCATGAATGATTCTATAAAATAATCAATTTGAATATAAAAATAAAACTTGTGATAAATCTCATATATCCACACAACACCCTCTAATCTAAGCCGGTAGGAGTTTAAATTTTAAGGGTTGATTTGGCAGCCAAAAATAAGAGAATTTAGTCAGAGTCTCTTCATAATAAAATTTTAATGTATTAAGGACAAGTAAAAAAAAGTTTTCATTTAAAAGTCTAGCACATATCACTATTACCAAAATATCCTTAGTGGCTAATTTAATATTTTAAACTTTAAAATAATATAATTTTTGATATAAATGTCATTTTTTTAATAAAATTAGTATTTTTAAAATTCTCTCATCAAGATCTATCAAACAAAATTCTGGTGACTATGAAATTCTTAAAAAAAAAATAATAAATTAATGTCAAAGTTGACATAAAAGTAACATTTCACTCTGATTAACAATAAAATGTTATTTTGATTCACAGTAAAATATTACTGACTACCAAAGTAACACTTTAGTATTTTTTGAATAGGGCATCAATAACAAAAAAACAAAGTATGAACAGAAGGAAGCTTTACGAGTTCTTTCACTATAATTTCCCAGATAAATCAATAAAAATCAACAAACAACAATTCAAATCAACACAATTCAACAACAAATTAACAACAATTCAACATACTAAAAAGAAGCTCAACCAAAAAAAAAAAAAAAATCAACAATCAACAATCAACAACCAACAAACTCAACAAATACCCAAACTGATAGCGGCGTTAAGGCTTTCAATCAGAACTTTCACTATTGTGACGCCCCAAATTTTCTTTTGGAACACCATAAATTTAAATAACAAATAACTTGCTAAATAAAAATTTTAACAACTAATTAGGGAAGTTTAGATTTTCACACAATCAAAGCTTAACAACTAAATTACGAATCCACATACAATATTAAAACAACTTTATAACATACGTAATAACTAATACCAAGGATAATAAAATTTTATTTCGATAGAGTCTTGACTTTAAGTTAGCCAAGGTTCAATATTAGCAGCAGCTCCAAATTCAGGCTCAATCTCTTCTTCAACATAATCTGGCATGAAGCTCCAGGACAACAAAATATATGCCATGAGTTTTGCAACACAGTAAGAAAACATAATCAACTTACCATTCTTTTTAAGAGAAAATAATCAAATCATGACAATTAAAATAATAGTAAAATTCAATATCATGATAAATGTAACAACCATTATAAAAATTTCGACAATTTTAATAGTTTAGGTGACACTCAAAATCTCATCAAAGAGATTTTCTTACTAACCACTAAGCCATGGCCACGGTTAATTTGAAAACCCCCCATTGGTCAAATATTCAAGAACTACCAAAGATGCCCACGCCTGGAGTTATATACCCAAGCCGTGGCATCCGTGATCTGCTCTAAGGGAACGGTCTGCCAGGGGTACGTAACTTCCCTGCGTGCCACTTGTACATCCACATTTATTCCAAAACCAAACACCGAAAAGGGTTCAAATAAGTCCCGTGCCATCTTAGGGTTTCGCGACACAATTTACGTAAAAATTATTAAAAGCCAGGGCTCACCCTGAAGAACCGGTATTAACCCTCAATTGTTAACTTTGTATAAGCTGTTAATCGTTTTAGTTAGTTTTTATATTAATCACAAATAATTCCAATTTTATTCACCAATAATGTTGTACCAACTCATTAAAATTCCCAATATAAAATGTTACACATGTCACACCAAAATTAAATCAATGTACAAAATTTAAATAAACAATTAACTTAAACCATGATATGAAATAATAATGTAGATACCAAAAAGAAATAAATCATAATTACACACATGCATGGATTTTTAATCTACAAGATAAGACTAGCACAATATTAAATTTTAGTCCAAATAAACAATTGAAGAGATAATTTTTTATTCCTCCTTAATCTGCCAAAATTTTCAGAATGTCTAACTCGCAATTAAAATTATAAATAAATTACTTATACAACTCTAAAATTCATATAAATCTACAGAATACTCAATAAACATGTTATGGTCATTTTTCAGAAATCATTTTCCAAAAACAAATTATAAATAATTTTGAAAAATTCCAAGAAAGTTTATGACACAGATTTATCACATTTCCTTAAATTAATTCCATACTTAAATTTATAAATTAATTCCATAATATAAAAATTTATTATGAAACTGGACTCCTCAAATTTCATTTTTCGTTTAGAAATTACCAGATTTGGCTTAATATAGAATTTTTAATGAATTTTCAAACATATAGTAAATCGGTCTTGCAGCTCCAGATTTAATTAAAAATTTGTATAAATTCTTAAAAAACTCAATACTTGTTGAAAAGATTTGTGGATGAACTAGACATCATTCTCAACAACTTTGTAGAATAAATCATCTTCACATTTTGAGTATAAAATTGTCTAAAAATTCGTACAAATTCCCTGGCAGATTCAAGGGCCAAATAAAATATTCAATCCTCTCTTCAATGGTATAAACTACACATGCAAGCCTATTTCCACAATAATACTATGATTTTAAGACTATCAATATCTTCAAATATTTGATATACACATCACAAAATTTATATACATATATAAAAATTTCTACCTATAAGTTTAGTCATTTTATCATATGAATATAATTTGAAAATTTTCAACAATTAAAAAAAATAAGACGGTTGAGAGGGTTTTCTTACTTAATAGTAGGATTGAAATGGGTGATGAAATGGTAGAAAAATTTAGCTTCCTTAACCTTCCTCTCTTCTTCTCCTTCTACTGCTTAGCTGAATTCTTTTTCCTTCTTTTCTCTTCACTCATTCGAAGGAGCAAACATGCATATGTATAATATAAATGCAAGCTAAGCCTTCTCTTGTATATATAGGATTATGTTGAGCCTTCCCCCCACCCCTCTCTCTCTCTCTCTCTCTCTCTCTCTCTCTCTCTCTCTCTCTCTCTTGCTTTCTTTCTCTTTATCTTCATGCTATGAAATCACTTTCTCTCAATTTGAAGAGCATAATGAGCTTTTCTTCCCTATATTAACATGCAAACAAACATGTGGCAAAGTTGCCACCGAAAATCTGCTTATTTATTTATTTATTTATTATATATTTGTGTATTTGTGTATTTGTGTGAGTTGCTTAAAATTGATACACTAAGATTTTTAACTAAGGTATTTAATAAGAATAATTATCATGTTGAATCTAAATTAAAATAATTTATAAACAATAAATATTGAATACCCACAAAATTATTATTTTTAATAATGTCTTTGTTACTGATTGAATTAGGTTAATTTAAAACTAACTTTTACACTATTATATATTTTATATAGACTTTGAATATAATTAATTAATTTATTTATTTATTTATTTATTTATTTTTAAGAATAATTAAATGCGGGTTTTCACAACTTTCGTCGCTGGTGGCTCATTTCATTACAGCCAAACAAAGACTTTCGCAATTCAAAATTTGAATAGTCTTCTAAATTGCAAATTTCTGGAAACAAGGTGTGTCACTAAGAAGCAATTAATACTCTATTTACAAAATCCTCTTATCCATGGAGCTAAAATACGCAATTTAGATCTACGCATTGCCAAAATGATGGAGGCATCTCTGGACTTTCCTACTGTGACAACCCTCACTACTATTTACTAATAACACCACTGATTAGTGCTAATCTATGATTAAGCATGTTAATTGACAGATTGACTGAAATTCTGAACGGATTGATTGAGTGTATTAGTTTAATTTCGTGTCTATTTGTTTGACTGCTAAACTATCTGTTCATGTTTTGTGTTTTAAACTGTAAGTTGAAGGCCTTATCGGCGGCTGAATCTAAAATTGATTAGTGTTTTATGCTAATTAGAATTTATGTGATTTTATGATATATTTAAGTCGAATGTGTTTTGGTATGATAAAATTAGATTAAATATTGATAAATTATAAGAGTTGGACTTATTTTCACATTTGCCACCTAGTGGACTTATCTAGGCAACCCCTCTCCACTTCATACATGTTGATACAACATTTCTTCAGCCCATTTCCTTGACAAAACCGACTAGGAGGAGAGAATTAGAGAGAAGGAAGTAACTTCAACAAAATTGGCTTGGAGGCTTAGGAAAATTGAAGAATTCTTTGCATATTGAGCTTCTACACTTGAAATTGAGGACCTAAGGTAGGACATTCATCATTTAATTTGTGAATCCAAGTTCTTTCTTGCATGGTTCATGGAAGTCTAGTGAGTTAAGTCTAGAACTAGCTTAATATGTTGAATTGAGTAGGAAATCATGCATGCATGTGCATATTGTGAAGATTAAGGTTGTTTTCCATGAGATTCTTGTATGCAAGTCTACATTGTGGTTATAGTCCATGAATTCACCATGATTTTGAGCTTAAACTTGCATTTGAGCTTATAGTTGAAGCTTTGATTTCAATTAAATACATACATGTTACATTTAAAGTATATTCTTGAAGTTTATTTGAAAATGGTGTTTAATTGACTCACCTTTGCGCCTTGATTTTACAAATTAAGCTTTGAATCATGTTATACTATGAGTTTACAAGTGTTTTCCAGAAAATTGGCCCAAAAGGATCGAATTTGATGCATTAAAAGTTGATTTTGAGCTTGAGATTCAAATCTGGAATTTCCAGATTTTGGACCTACGCTCGAGCGAGGAACTCCACGCTCGAGCGTACAATCTGAGATCATGCCGTCCGCTCAAGCGAGAAAAGTGACGCTCGAGCGTGAAATGCGTGTATCCAGTACTTTGCATGAGTTTACAGTCCGCTCGAGCGAGAGAGTTCACGCTCGAGCGGGGGTCGAGCGCCCGTCAAACGTGAATTTTGAGCATCTAGTATTTTTACTGTAGCTTGCAGTCCGCTCGAGCGATGGAAGTCATGCTCAAGCGAAACTCCTTTGTCTGCATGTCCGCTCGAGCGTAGAAAGCCACGCTCGAGCGAGACCCCTGTTTTCTGAAAATTTTGAAAAGTGTTTATAAGTACATCTTTGCATCCTCTTTCTATCCTAGGCATTCCTAGGGCATCTTTAAGGCATCTTAAGAAGGATATTGATGTAGAACCACACCGAGGCAAATTGGGGATTAAGTTATATTTTTCCAACTGTGTAGCTTAGTGTGTGTTCGTTCTGTAACTGTGTAGGGTTGGCATCCGAGGACGCTCTAGCTGCTTATAGCCCAGTGCTCTGTGAGTAACAATGTTGTAAAGATATGTTCAATTGAGATTAATTTCTGAACGAATGACTGAACTGCTTTATGAAATAACACTGTTTACTGAATGAATGTTTGTCCTATTTGCGAACTGTATTCGTGGCATCCATAGCAATTGACTGTTACTGTACTGTACTGCTACTGTCACAGAGATCTCTGTCGGTTCCCATGTTGGAACCACTACTGTTTACTGATATGATGGCCATCAACTGACTGTTCGGTCTGTTAAGACCTACTGTACTGTTTTGCTATTGGATGTACCACATATGACTATTATAGCTTCTGAATGACTGTTATGGCATGAAATATGAGCCACAAACTGAATGACTGATGTACTGATAATTGACTGTTTTCAATACTGAAAGGACATTCATTCTTAACCTCTCTACGCATATGTTATTCACTGGGCTTTAGCTCACCGCTCACATATATATACAGGTGTACAGGCACCGGATCGATGCTAGGAGCATCGGGTTAGCTCTCATTTTGTCAAGCCAACCGTTGTGCCTCACTGCGAGGTTCTAAGCCTGACCGAGCCAAGGCTGTTTGGGGTGTTTTAGTTCTCCCTTTTATCTCCGTTTTGTAATACTGTATAGACTGAATGATAATTGTACTGTATTGTTCTAATAGGGATTAGGTCCTTGTCCTGGATGATTGTATATGAATGTATATGTACTGTTTATGTGTATATATATGAAAAGTCTTTTTGCATACAGAATGTCAGAGCTCATTGGACATCTCTTATTTACTGTTTTGGCTTCCGCCAGTCCCTGTACTCTGTATTACTGTTTTACTGTTAAGCAGGCCTTCGATAATCTCGGATTACTGGCCGGTTACGGTGCTAAACCCATAGAGGCGGGTTTGGGTCGTGACACCTACCCAACTTCCACTTGAGATATATATTCAGGGCAATATTGTTCAAAATAAAGAGGGCAACGTGTAATTTACCCTTTACACAATGTTATGTTGCTTGACATTTGGGTTAAGTGGGTGATGTAATGTATTACAACTGTTACGTTTGCTGTGGTTGTGAATGGGGCTGTGCGAACAACCTTTACACCTTCTAGGGGCATTCGGCAAGGGGACCCTCTGTAGTGATCTTGGTTTCGACCATTCTTTCATGTTTTGCCACTTCAACTGGACAGGTCGGGGATCGATTTTGACCCTGTCAACTTCGGGAGTCGAGCTGCCCGGTCAGCTAGCCGAAAGCAAAAATGCAAAATGCATTCGAAATTGCTTACGGGAAAGTGTATTTGACGCTCGAGCGGACCTTGTTATTTCAGTCCGTAAAATTAGGGTTTCATATCATTTCTTGCAGCCTGCTTTCTCTCTAAAACTCTCCAAAATCCTGATCTAGAGCTTCTCTCTCTAGAAGTCACCTTCTCTCTTTGATTTCTCCAAATCCTTTAGGACTTAAGCCTAAGTTCTTCACCAAAGTTGGTCATCACCTCAAGGGCTTCATTTTGTGCAGTGAAGATCGAGTTTCGACACCGTTGATTTTGGGGGTTTCATCTCATTTCTTCTTCAAAACTTAAGGTAGGAATTTTCTTTGAGTTATATATATATTTTTGCAAGATCTAGATGGTTTTCGAAATCATCCTTTGATAGCTTCTGAAAATTTATTTTGATTGAAGAAGTTGAGCGATTTTGAAAGTGGGTTTGTCTCTTGTTCTTTTAAAATAATCTCATGGGTTTTGATCTTTGTTGATTGAAGAAAATATGATTTTCGAGAGTTTTCTTTCAAAAGATTTGAGCGGTGTAGTTTGGTGAGAAAACTTAGAAATTGGGGATTTTAAAAGAGATCGAAAATCCATGGGTAATATTGTTATATTTAATTTTGCGTGCCAAAATAAACAATGTTTAGAAAATTTCTTATTTATATTTGTATAAACAATTAATTTTGTAGATTATGAGAATTGTTGTTTATTTTAGAAATGGTTATTTCAGAATGTTGATATAGTCTTGAAATGACTAAATTGTTGAGAATACTCGAGAAGAGGAAATTGTGTTTATTCCTTGGATGATGAATTGGAATAAAAGTAATTGTGTTCATTTGTGAAATTGGCATATCATTTCATTTCATTACATTAGACTTTGAAGGTTGATTTGAAAACTTGCATTGAGAAAAGAATGTTAAGAAATAAGTTTTCATGAAATGGTTTTGGGGTAAATATGATGGTAAGTCTTGATAGATGGGGTAGAATAAGTTGGCCTGTGGGTTCGAGGTGAAAGACCAAAAAATCCGTGCGGATAGGTGTTGAGCCTTCTAGTTAATACCGGTAAAAATGACAATTTGGTAGTACTCGTATAGTCTACTTGCAGACACCAGCCTAGGGATTACCAAAGATGTATTTACCGCCCTTGAAATAAATTGTTAAGTTTTGAACAATTGAAATTGCATGATATCATTGAGCATGATGGTTTTCAAAAGATGAAAATGTAATTTATCTTCAAAAAAGGCATAGCATGGCATGTGTATTTCATCTCTTGAAACTTGTATAAAATGTATATATTTTGTTAAGAATTTTCTACTGGGCTTTATGCTCACCCTACGGCATTTTTGTACAGGAAAAGATGTGGTGATTCCACCCAACTAGGGGCGTAGAAGCATGTGTGTTGGGAGTATAATGCTCTCATTTTGTGTGACTCTGTTTTGTAAGCCAAGGGTTGTATTTGTGTTGAGTTGAAACTCTATTTTGTGTAACCAAGAATATTCTTCGATAAATTTGTAAGCTTGTAGGGCACTTATTATCTGTTTGGCTTCCATTTCATATTTGTTGTAAAATGCATGTTTGGGATTAGAATTAGAGCATTGAGATGAGAGCGACATGTATTTGGCATTTGGGATTTAAAGGAAATGAGTGTATGGATTAGTTAGCTATATATATGTGTGTGTCTATCAGATGGGTTTTGTTACATAAATAGATATATCATGCCTAATTTTTTTTTAGGGCGTTATACCCTCTCTCTCCTTACCTATTCCTATTGGTGATTGAGGTATTGTCAAAACTTCTTCAAAAAAGTTTGGAAGCAAATAGGTTATCGAGAATCAAGATCAGTCGAGGTTGCCCAGTGCTATCATATCTATTCTTTGCCGATGATGCTCTCTTATTTCTTAAAGCAGATGTGGCTCACTGTCAAGAGATCCTACGAGTATTGGCTATTTACGGCCAAGCATCGGGCCAACAACTTAACTTTGATAAGTCAGGCATCCAGTTCTCCACTAATACCAGTGTAGAGCGTCAACGACAAATTTCTGATCTTCTGCGCATTGCCCTTGTTAAACCGGGATCCAGATATTTGGGCCTGCCAACTTTCTGGAGGAGATCCAGACGTGAGACATATAATTTCATTGTTGAGAGGGTGCGTGATAAACTACAAGGTTGGAAGCTTAAACTTTTGTCCAAAACAGGACGGGAAATTCTTCTTAAATCGGTTGGCCAAGCTATTCCCTCCTATGCGATGTCTTGCTTTTTATTCCCCAAGAATCTGTGCTCTGAATTGAATGCGCTGCTGCGCAATTTCTGGTGGAAAGGTGACTCTGACAACAAAGGCATACATTGGGCAGAATGGGATAAATTAACAATGCCTAAACTCCAAGGAGGAATGGGTTTCCGAGATTTTCCTTCTTTTAATAGAGCTCTGTTAGCTTGTCAAGGGTGGTGGCTAAGTCGGTTTCCTACCTCCTTCTGTGCTCAAGTTTTCAAAGGCTGGTATTACCCTCATTCAGATTTTTGGACTGCCAGAAAAGGACAGCGGGCATCATGGGCGTGGACCAGTATTCTGGAGGGTCGAGAAGTGTTAAATAGAGGGGTCAGATGGCAAGTTTACAATGGAAAGTCCATTAATTTCTGGGATGATAAATGGGTAGCTTCTTCTCAAGACTTTTGTGTCAAATCTCAGAAACCTATGGGATGTCAGCTAACTAAAGTTAGTGATGCAATTAACCCCAATACCAATTGTTGGAGATTAGATGTGCTGCACAGTGTAATCTCTAAGGATGAAGGTGATAAGATTTGTTCGATTCCCATCGCGACTGAGCCTCAAGAAGATCGGCTCATTTGGCATCATGATCTGAAAGGAATGTATTTAGTGAAGTCAGGATATCGGGTGGCAGTCACAGATCCAACGCATCATTCCGAAAATCGTCCTTCGTCTTCATTTCAAATACCCGAGCAAGTCTGGAAATTCCTGTGGGCCCTCCCAATTCCTCCAAAGCTTCGAAACTTTTGGTGGCGGGCGTGTAACAATCTATTGGCATCCAAAGCTAATCTTTTCCGACGTCATTGTGCTCAGGATGAGTTATGTCCTATTTGCAATCTGGAAACTGAAACGGTGGAGCATTTGATCTGCGGCTGTGACTAGACGTGGGCGGTGTGGTTTGGGAGTAGTTTGAACATTACTACCAGTCTTAGTCCTATTGTTTCGATTCAACGTTGGACCTGTGATTTGTTTCAGAACATCCCAAACCAGTCTGAGAGAGTGGAATATTTTTGTCAGGTAATTTGGTTGGCTTGGCATATATGGAAATGTCGGAATGACTTGGTGTTCAACCACCAGCCCACCGATCCTTGCTCTGTCATCTTTAGAGTTGCCAAGGACTCATGTGAACATGCTTTGGCCCTGCAGTCTATTCTTCATAACCCCACTCGGCTAAATTCCCAACGAGCACTGGAAAGAGAGTGGATACCACCTCGGCAGGGCAAATTTAAAGCAAATTGTGATGTAGCAATCAGACCTGGCATTTCCAAAGCCTCAGTGGCTATGATTTTTCGCAATAGCAATGGTTTTGTAGTGGAAGGAGCAGCTCGTTTTGAGGAGGTGGGATCCGTTTTGCAGGGTGAAGCTTTGGCAATTCGATGGGCATGCCTTATGGCTAGGTCTATGAATCTCTCTCAAGTGGAAATTGTTGGAGATAACAAATCCGTGATATGTTTGTGCGTGTCCGAAGACGATCCTCCATGGGACTGTGCTCCTATCATTGATGATATTAGAAGCATAGCTAAACAATGTAACTTTTCCTTTTTATGGACTCCTCGTAAGGCTAATAATGCTGCTCATTGGACAGCAAGGGCCTTTCTAAATGGAGTTCTCCCCTTCAATTAGGTGAGTAATCCCCCTGTTGGCTTATGTAAGGCTTTAGCCTTGGGCTAGTAATGTAGTTTTCGCATTTTCCTCTAAAAAAAAAAAAAAAAAATAGAAACTACTGGTTGACAACACTGTCAATGTAAATTTGTACTTCGACTTTTCTTAAAGTGGAAATATCAAATCAGTGATAGATTTAAAAATAATTATAAATTAATAATAAATTTTATAAATATTAATAATTAAATTATAAATTTTTTCGTCAATCTATAATTATTTTTTAATAGGTATACTAAATTATAATTCCTCCGTTCTGAAGTGTCTTTTGAAAAAATGACTATTGAAAAAGTATGATGAATTGGTAAAATAATTAAAGAAAGAATATTTAAGCAAAATAAATCAAGAATGAATAGTTTGTTGAAGGGTGCATTACCAAAAGTGACTAGTTAAAATAATAATAATAATAAAAATAAATAAAAATCATAGACACTACCTAATATTTGTTAAAAATACACTAACACTCTTGACAATTCAAATATCTCCCGTACATTTTTGACATTTGAAAATTGCAGAACACTTCAAAACCTCAACTAGTTGTAACCATTTATAAACTTAAGAAGGGCAATATGAGAATATCAAATGTCATTTGAAAAAAATATAAGAACAACCTCTGAGTTTACTTAATTTTTTGAAATTATTAATTAACTTTATTAATTACAATAAACGGCAACAACAAATCAATACTATAATGGAGAATGACTTTCTTGCATTAAATTTTGAATCCGCAATAAAATTACACTTTTATTTTTTATTTGACTTTTTCAAAATATAAAAAATAAAATGGAAGCACTACAAAAAAAATCACTTTTGGCGACTAAATTTTTAGTCGCCAAAAGTGATTTTTTAGTCGTCAAAAGTTGGGTTTTAGGTTTTCGCGACTAAATTTTTTAGTCGCCATGTTGGTCCCTGGTAAACCGTCGCGGAAGGTATTGGCGACTAACCCACTTTTAGTCGCCAAAAACAAACTCTGTAGCGACCACAAATTTCGTCGCCAAAGCTCATTTATTTTTTTTTAATTATACATTTGGCGACTAAATTTTTAGTTGCCAATAGTAAATTATTTTTTTTTTTAATTTATACATTTCCCGACTATTTTTTTCGTCGCCAATACTGAAGCTTTTGGCGACTACCTGTTTTAGTCGCCAAAAGCATATTTAACAAAAAAAAAAAAAATGTTGAACCTGTTGCTCGCAGGTTTTGAACCTGCGACATCCAACCACCACACGCCAAACTTTTTACAACACACTCCCTCCACTATGCCACTATAATATCACATGAATATATATGCAATATATATTATTTATATAGTATATTAACCGGTATTAATACAAAATAATATATATAAATATAATTTTTTTAATTCAATATACTTTTTGTAAAATATAAATTATTTACTAAAAAAAAATTTAGGCCACTTTTGGCGACTAAATTAAATTTTTAGTCGCCAATTCTATCAATTTCGGCTACTAATTATAATTTAGTCGCAAAAAAATTAAGTTTCGCCTAAAAATAGGTAGTTTTGGCGACTAAACCTGTTTTTAGTCCCCAAAAACGTTCCCTTTTGGCTACTAAATTGAATTTTAGTTGGCAATACTCAGTTTTTAGCTACTAATTTTTTTTTGTAGCCAAAAAAAGCTTCACTTGCAGCGACCAATCTGTGTTTAGTCGGCAAAACACCTACAATCGGCGACCAATCTGTTTTTTAGTCGCCAAAACCATCACTTTTGGCTACTAAATTATTTTAGTCGCCAAAAACAGTTACTTTTGGCTACTAAACAACCTTTAGTCGCTAAAACCCCCAAATTGGGCGACTAAACTGCCTTTTAGTCGCTAAAAGCCTTGTATTCAGCGACTAAACCCTTTTAGTCGGCAAAAGTCACCAATTTTGGCGACTAAATCCATTTTAGTCGCCATTTGTACTACTTTCAGCGACGAAAAAATTAATTTTAGTCGCGAAATCTGTATTTTCTTGTAGTGAAGGTATGAGAGTAACTTCATTTGAAATATTAGTGTCAATAGCATTTTAATGATGATTGGGGTGCCAATGATACAACTTCCAAATGTCAAGAGGTCTCATTGATATATTAAAATATTAGAGGGTGTCTAAGTATTTTTTCAAATGTCAGAAATCGTCCATATATTTTTGCTGAATGCCAAGGGAGTATGTGATTTCAAATTAAAGTGCAAAATAATTTTTTAATTGAAAAAATTAAGGCTGATTTGCGTAAAGGGTTCGACTAATAAACCTTTCAAATGTTGAGTATATTAAAAATATCGTGTCCATGTATTTTCAACAAATATCAGAAGTGTTTGTGATTTGTACCTTTAAAAAAGAGTTTTAGCTAAAATTTGATTAAAGATTTCACTAGTTTGATAGAGAAACTCTTAGAAACAACTTTTAACTAGCTAGTAATTTTACCCTTTTTGTAGACGTTCAATTTTTCCAATTTCTTTTATAAATAAAGGTAAATAATCAAGTTGTAATAATAATAATAATAACCTTCAACTGAGCAACGAGGCACACCATCTTAATGGGAAAATGAGAGTAATAAATATTCAGTTGAATTAAATGACAAACAAATAAATAAAATAAAATAAAATTCTAAAAAAACAAAAATTAATTATAAAATCATACACAAAAAATATATTAATGGATAAATTTTTTTTCAGAAAGTGAATAATCTCACCAACAAATATTGTAAAATTATGTTTTTAATTATTGTTTAAGAAAAAAAAAAGTGAGAGAGAGAGACTCTAATGGTGGGTTAACACCTTAGATGAGTGGTTGCATAAATATCATTATGATCACCATCTTCCAAGTACGACTTTGCAAAACTGAATTAATAAATTTTTGTTATTGCCAAACAATGTCCACGTGCTGCATGTAATACTCCCATTGCCAAATGTTTGTTTACGAAACCATAATATAAAGTTATGTTGGTAGTTATATAACTAATT
>CM069910.1:55343175-55418281 GCA_036172215.1 Camellia granthamiana
GTCAGTTAATCATCTGAGACAAGTTGACATGTTGGCAGATCATTGGTGGTTTGGTAGTGATCATAATGCTTCCACTGGTGGCACATCCAATACAACCAGCTTCCTATGTGTTCACACATTTTGAAATGGCACCTCAAGACACTGGCATTTCAAGCATTCCTTATGCAGTGATTATGTCTGTACTCTTAAGCAATTATTGTCTATATGGTTATGACACTGCTGCTCATTTGACTGAAGAAACCAAAGGAGCTGATAGAAACTGGACCCGCTTGCTATTCTCTCTAGCATTGGTATTATCACTGTGTTTGGATGGGCATATAACTTGGCTCTTACTTTCAGCATCAAGGTTACATCCCTAAAGGTTAAGCCCTTTTTTTCTTCTTCTTTTTTTATTAAGAACTAGAAATGTATAAATTCGGGATTCAAATACCACTCCTCAGCCTATGAAATGAGCAAATGATCAGTTTTCTATCAATTGTTTATTTTTTTATTGTTCATTTTTTATACAAAAATGATTTAATCACGTAGCTATCAATATCCGATCAACATAATTTTTTTTATCAATATATAATACTCAACGAGTTCTACACATTAACGGTTCGGATTATCGAAATGAAACCCATGGTAAACTTTCACAAATCCAACAGCACACTCCAGTCCAATCTGAGACTGGAGGAGACCCAGTGCCCTTTTAGTAAACGAGAAAAATATATTTGTAATTTGTTCTAATTAAATCGTTTGGTGGTAGGACCCAAATTACTTGTATGATGTGAACAACGAGACAGCAGGGGCGCTTGTACCGGCACAAATCATCTACGATGCATTCCATGGGAGGTATCAACAATTCCACAGGAGCTGTTGTTTTCCTCTGCATCATCTGGGGGTTCCTTCTTCTTTTGTGGCCTTTCTGTCACCACCAGTGCTGCTAGGGTTGTAAGTCCCCCCCCCCCCCCCCCCCCCCCACAAAAAAAAAACAACAATAGCATACAAGAATTTTCCCCCCACTCCTCACTTTACAAAACTTATTATTGTGGGTTGCGTCTGAATCATTAATTTTGGTAAAAATTTAAAAAGAAAAAGAAAAATATAATAAAATATAATTACGTTTAAACTCACATTTTCCTTTATATTTTTCTAAATTCTTATCCAAATTCATGATCTAAGTACTGTTGTAAAAAGAATCAACCTACATGTTGGCTCTTGGATCTTTCTACGACAATACTTGGATCATAAATGTAGGTAGGAATTTAAAAAAGAAAATGAAAAAAATAAATAAAATGTGAATAAAATATAATTATATCTCACTCATCTTTTCTCTTTTTTCTTTTCAATTTTTTACATAAATCCATGATGCAAATAGAGCCATAGAGAGGTCCAAGAACCAGTTAGCTCCTTTCTCAATCACTCCCCTACTTACTACTTTCTCATAAAAATTTAGTTTTATCAATTATTTGGGCACAATATGGGCCTATAGTTTTGTTCCCATTCCACTCATATACTATGTTTGGTTACAAGCAACAAACTGTCTCTTTTTTCCTTCCAGGTTTATGCATTATCCAGGGATAACGGAATCCCATTTTCCCCAATATGGCGAAGAATTCACCCCAAGCATAAGGTTCCAATAAATGCAGTGTGGTTCTGCGCAGTCATCTCCGCCATCCTCGGCCTCCCCATCTTAAAAATCAATGTGATCTTCAATGCCATCATCTCCATAAGCACAATAGGGTGGGTCGGTAGCTACGCTGTCCCAATTTTCGCAAGGATGATGATGGCGGAGGAGAATTTCAAGCCTGGCCCGTTCTACTTGGGAAGAGCAAGAAGGCCTGTTTGTTTGGTAGCATTATTATGGATATGCTATACCTGTTCAGCATTCTTGTTGCCAACTCTCTACCCTATTACATGGAGCACCTTCAAACTATGCACCAATAGCTCTTGGTGTTGCTTTAACGATTATAATGCTTTGGTGGATTTTGGATGCTAGGATGTGGTTCAAGGGTCCTGTAAGAAACATTGACATGCAGAATGGAAATTCTTAGTTATTTTTTTTCTTTTTTCTTTTTTTCTTTTTTTAAAGATTGGAGCGACAGTTGAGTTTGTGATACCCAGGGTTTGTTTCTGTCTCCCCCTTTTTCCAAAGCATTGATGTGATCTTCGATTATGATATGATTTAGGCTGTTGACTCGCATACTTCTGTTGCGCTCATTCGAAGTTAAATCTAGAACTTTCACAATCAAATGAGTAAACGGAACAAAGATGCGAGTTCTCAATTCAGGGAAACTTTGGCAGAGTTGTCAATGTAGCACAGGATGAATGCAACAAAACAAAGTAGTCAAAAAGCATTTCTATTAACTTCGAAGTCAATGTAGCACAGGATAAATGTAACCGGCGCTCACCTTAAGGCAACTTACAGTAAAGGAAGAACAATCAAACTTGTGAGCTAACAGTAAGAAAAGAGAAGAAAAGGACTGGAAATATAATTCCAATCGAAAGTCTTCCATACAAATTACCTTCAGACAAACCATATACCGTGCGATCCAGTTTTATAGCAAGCTGTACTCTACACATCTCATTTATCTTTCTATATCTCTTTTCTTTAATAGTGACTTAATATGGTATGCACATCAACAACTTCTGCTATATATAAATTATCTACATTACTGAAACAATAGTTTTTGACATGGATAGGCCCATAAGGGCTACAGCCCACGGTGAAAACAACCCCAAGCCCATCATTTAGGACCCACAACACAACCCGGCTGGTAAAGCCCAAGACAGCTGGAGGCCAACTGAGCATGGAGGGCCAATGATATTCGGACACATGGCAGGTGAAGCACATGCCACGTCAGCAGACAAAGATCTGCAAATTTATTGCCACGACACATCACCATTAATGCAGCCCATCACAGCATTTATTGCGACAACCCCCCTCAGCCGGAACAGCACCACCTTACCCTGAACAAGGTGGGCTACAACAGGGACTTTCGGCAAGGAGGGTAGGTCGGAAGAGACAGCAAAATGATTACCAAAAGATATAAGCAAATGCTGAAGACAAGAAGAAGGTTAAGCTTTCTATCTCTAATCTCTCTCTCTTTCCACATTTTACTTCCTCTATTAACTTGCTCGTTGGAGGGTTCGCAGGGGGACTACCCCGTTCCCCGTTGAACTTGCTTGCAGGTATCATGGTGGGCCCAGCCATCAGCACCCGGGCTTGAGGAGCCTGGATCAGTCCAATCCTTCCCTTGGAACGAACTGTATCATCAGTTTTGTTGACTTATTAGTTATGTTGACTTGTCCTGATTGTCGTACCTGCGGCCACCAGCATGGATCTTCATGTGTTGTATTCGTCCACATGATCCTTCAAGTAAGACTTCCATTACGATCCACAATAGTATACCTGGTGAGCTCAAATAGAAACACTGAATCAGCATTTATCCAATTGTTAAGCTTGTATGTTGATTTGTCTACCAACAACTCATGCAATGCAATACTAGACTGAAAATTTTTATTGTACAAAAACTTATTTTTGCATCACCCTAGCGAATAAATTAGTAGTTTTCAATATGACGGACAATCAAAACGAATTCTAAAGAATAATAACAAGCAGATTTTTGGAATCAATTTAGGGGATAACATCCTGAAATAGACCATTTTAAGTAAAATTGGTGTTAATCAAGGCACCGGTAATTCAGGAAAGTAACACTAACACTCCATTAACAATCCTGCTAGGCTACTATTACCGTTCTTTAGCAAGAAGATCCTTCAGACTAACCAAACTAAGCCTTATGAGTCAACTACATGAATCATTTTTCATCTTTCTCCTCTATCAACGGCTATATGCTCAGTTATATTAAAGAAATTCATATCCTTCAAACTAGATGTCCAAATTGGAGGTTTTTTTGAGATAACATAAAACTGACTTGTAATTAGGAGAGACTGTTATCCAAATATATTGCAAGACTTCGGATACCTAACCTGAAGCTAAATGACATGTATATCAAAATTTTGATGAATTTTCATTTTGCTATGCCCCGCATGAATATCGTAGACAAAATTAATGAATGCTTTAAAGGATGCGGTCTTTCATATGGACACAAAGCTTTTTTTTTTTTTTTTTTTATCTTTTTCAATAAAATCATAGCATTTGTATCAATATTAGTCGAGGAAAGCTTAGAGAGATCTCCTAGAAAAACAAAACGAAAATCAAAATCAAAGTGAAAAATATCTGGTATACCTTAATTACTTTATCAGCTGGTGCAACAAAAACCTTTCCTTGCCAGTATAAGAGAGCCGTTATGACAGAATCGCAGACAATAGATCCAAGGCTCGTCACATCTATTCCAAACTCATCCCCTAATAGTTCCTAAAAATCAGTAGACAACCTCATGAGATTTCAACAAAATGGACTAGATCTAAATTCTGAATTATCTAAATTAGAGAAATCATTGAACAAAAAATATAAATATTATTTTAAGAAGAGTGTAACATTTATTCATCAGGAAAAATAGAGAAGTGTATCAAATTCAATAAAAAACTTTATGAAACTTGCCATGTTTCCTAACATGACGAATTCTTATCTAGGTTAGAAGGGCGATCGACATAGAATCTATGTAATGTACTACGAAATTTACCTGCACATTGACAACCTTGTCCCAACCCCTGAAAAAAGCCACTTTCCCTCCATGCCAACAGAAAAAATGGCACCATTGTGAGCTTGTTTGGATTTCAGAAGCACATCATTTCTCCAAATCTGAAAGAACAAAGAGAAAAGAAAATGATTGCTTGGTACTAAATTTAATTAGTAACTCTTTATCATTCTGTAGTGCACTTGTATGATGTTATTCCAGTGATAGCCTCTATTAAAAAATTTGTTAGTTTCAATCCAAATACTTCAAACATAAGAATAAAAAATTCCATGTTATTTTACAACCCAATTCACGCATTTTGAGACTATGTCATCTCAATTCTTGGAAGAGCTTGACTTTTTCTCCTTTTTTTTGTTGGGGGGGGGGTAAATTACATTGACATCCCCTGAATTTCTTTGAAATCACACTGACATGACACCCCTTTATTATTTGAAATATCACTAACCTCCCAGTGATGGCTAATTAAATAATAAAGTTATTATATTACCCCTTTATGTAAAAAAAAAATTCTTTCCTTTTTTTTGTTCTTCTTTCCCTTCTGTCTTATCTCTATCTTCTTCTGGGTCTACCACACGATGGTAGCTATGGCAGTAGGAAAACCAACCAAATCCATCATATCTGTTTCTTTAACCCTGCAACATCACCATTGTCAACCTCCACTACCTCCGATTCCTAATACAATAGCATAAACAAGGCAACTATATTTGAAATATAGTTGCGAAGCTAATTTTTTGGCTAAAATAGTTAAAAATCCAAAAATAATCCATCACGTCACTTTTTCTATTTTTTAACACGTTTTTTTTTTTTTTTTAAAAGTCAACTAGTCAATTCCCAAACGAGCCTTGTTGGGAGTTTTAGCTTAAGCAAATTATCGAACAGTTAATGGGCATCCTACATCCAAAGAGAAAAAGAGCATGCCCCCCATACAACCAAAGAGTCCAATGGCAGCAATCAACGAGAATGAAAAAAACCCAGAATTAACGGGAAGGAAAGGATCTAAAAGTCAGACTTGATTCTTTACGTGGCACTTGATGATCGAACTCTGCTAAATCGGACGTTTGTTGAATGAAACTCAAAACCAACAGGAAGAAAGAGGGAGGTTGCGGTCTTTGGTGGTTTCGGGTGGAGGTGCGTGAGGAGTAGGGGTGTAAATCTGGCCCAGTCCGGCCCGGCCCATGTTGAGCCTCACGGGCTCCCGCCAAAATTTCGGTCCGGCCGAGTAGGCCCACGAGCCAAAAAATCAGGCCTAGGCTCAACCCTAGTGTAATAAGACCGACCTCTGATTTACGTTAACTCATGGTTAAATGAGCCTAATTAGTAATTAAGAGAAATTCTAAATTAAATTGCATGTGTGTGTGTTGCATTATTGTGCTTATATCTGTTTATCGTAGAAATATCTGTTTTCGTTTTTGTTTTGTTCTATGAATTGAAGGCCTTATTGGCATCCAATTGCGAAATTGACTTGAATTACGTGTTAGTTGGAATTTTTAGAATATAATGGTAGGTTTAATTAAAATTCGATTTGGAACAATTAAAATAGGAAAATTAATGTTCAATTAAGCTTAATTAATGAATTACTTAATCGAAGCCTATATAAGGCACCTTTTATACCTCCACTCATCATTTTCCTTCATTTCAACACATTCTTGAGCCCATACTCACACACACAAACGTGAGAGTAGGAAAGTAAGGAGAAGATTGAGCTCAACCAAGGGATTTGCTACGAAAAGGAAGAATTGAATTTAGAAATTCAAGAATTAAGCCTCTAGCTCTCATCTTGGGAAGTTTAGGTAAGGTTTCAACCTTTAGATTGTTTACATATGATGTGTAGGACATGAGCTCTAAAGAATTAAGTAGGTTGATACAAGAATTGAGTTAGAATTAAAGAGAAATGAACCATATCATGCATGCATGCTCATTTCATCATAATTTGAAGTTGTTTTCAAAGAATTCCCTCTTACATGTCCTCATTTTGACCTTGGTTTGAGAATTCAACATATTTTCAAGTTAGACACCTCATTGGATCATGTTTTGGAAGCTTGGAACTTGCACCTTTACATGCATGATATATATAGTTATATTTTCAAAGAATTGGGTTTGGTTTTGCATACATCACATGCTCTTGAACCTTGATTTTGTGGAATTAATTTTGAATTCACCATGTTTTCCAAGTTTACAAGAGTTCCCTCAAGTTTTTGGCCCAAGAAACCATAATGTGCAGCTTTGGGGTTGAATTTGAAGCTTGGGAGCAAATCTGGAAATTTCAGAATTCTGCTTCCACGCTCGAGCGACAGATCCTAAGCTCGAGCGACCACCTTCATTTTCACATTTCTGCTCGAGTGACCAAAAGTTGGCTCGAGCGTAAAATGTATGCTCCCAGAAGTTTGTGTTTTGTAGACCGCTTGAGCAACAAAAGTTGCGCTTGAGCAAGGGTATGGTCTCACGCTCGAGCGAGCATCGAGCGGAAAAATCAAGCAACCAGCACTTTTGCAAAAGTTTACAGACCGCTCGAGCGACAAAAGTTACACTCGAGCGACCACTCACATTTTGCATGTCCGCTCGAGCGAAGGAAGTTGCGCTTGAGCGAGGACCCTGTTTTCAGCATGTTTTGTTAAGTGTTTTCAAGTGCATTTTAACATTCTCATTGCATCCTAGGCATTCCTAGGCCAAGATTAAAACAAAATAATGGGGATAAGAGGTAGAAACACACCAAGACAAGAAAGAACCTAGTTAATGATTCCGGGTGTGTAATTCAGTACGTATTCATTTTGTATCTGTGTAGGTCACGCGCTACAAGATATCTGAATTACCTACTATGTCCATTTACTTGGAGCCATTTGTTATCTGTGAGTAATATTATATTCAAATTAAATTATTTTCTGTATATAGAATAAGAGCTGTTTATGAAATGTTATGTTCTGTACTATGAATGATTGTCCAATTCTGACAAATATTTGTGACATTAAATCTGTGATTCAAGTATGCTATCTGTACCCGGCTAAAGGTTTCTTTATGGAACTGACAAGTTATTCGTACCCGGCCGAAGGTTCCTTATGGAACTGACAAGTATGACCTTTGATGTTCTGTATGAGATCTATTAGCCCTAACAGATAAGCCATGTAAGATTAAGCGTGAACTTTGATTTCTGTGTATGTTCTGAACAAGAATACGAATATGAACCTGTCTCCGATATGAACTCTGATTTCTGAATTAGTTATGGGACATCATTCATTTAACCCTTTACTCTGTTATTATTCACTGGGCTTCCGCTCACTGTATTATTTATATATGTAGGTGAGCAGGCACGTGACCAGGCTTAAGATGATGCCTGAAGAATTTTGTGTTGTCAACCACCCTTTTGTTTCTCCCGAGGAGGTTCCGGATCATGTCAAGTCTTGTGGTCATGTTTTGTAAATGTTTAAGTCTTTGTTCCTTTTGGTTTGTTTTACGAACAAACTTTTTATTAATTACACAGGAAGTGGCGTATGGCTACTATAACTTTTGACGTCATACGTATGTTTATAAAAGTTTAAGACTATCTGTCTCATGTATGTCTTCACAGCTCAATGGACTATATATATTTTTGCATATTACTTCCGCAACCCCTAACTATATGTTATTCTGTTAAGAGGCCTTCGGTAATCTAAGGATTACTGGCCGGTTACGACGCTAAACCTACAGGGGCGGGTTTGGGTCGTGACACCTAGGCCCAGGGGTATTCGGACCTTGGGCGGGCCGGTGGGCAGAGCCTCGGGCCGGCCCAGTGGACCTAGGCCTGGCCTCGGGCTTGGGCCGGGTTTGGGCGGGGCTAGCCATTATTTTTTTATCTTTTTACCCAAATTTTATTATTTTCTACTAAAAAAGACACTAGGCCTCGGGCGGACTGAGCCTTAAATGGGCCTTAAGCGAGCCAATGGGCTGGGCCACGAGACGGGTCAGGCTGAGCTTCAAAATTATGGCCCAGGCCCAGGGGCTCGAGTTGGGCTCGGGCTTGGGCCCAAACGGGCCTGGCCCATCTCGAGCCGCGAGCGGGCTTCGGGCTGCCCATGGGCCACGGGCCATTTTTACACTCCTAGTGAGAAGGAGAAATTGTATGAAACGTTGTGGCCAATTAATGAAAATTATTAGGTATTCTCGTACTAGTTTCCATGCTCCTTCGTCATGTTCTTCAATCATTCAAAATAAAATCATTAGGAAACGTATAAGTTTTATTACCCAAATTGAGAATTAATTACTCTGTTTGGTTCTGGTTTTAAAAAACTAATTTTCAAAAAATTTTATTTTTTTATTTTCTGTATTTTAATGTTTTCAATAATTTTTTTTAATATTTTAAGCAATTTTCTTTTAATTTTTAGACATACCTAATATAAATACACTTCAAAATTATAATATTTGTGAAAAAAATTCTTAAAAAATACACTAAATATAAAAAATACCAAAAAAATATGAAAATTCAGTACATTTTATGTATTTTTGTTTATTTATTAATTTTTTAAAATATTTTTTCACAAATATTTTACTATTTAGATTCATCTAAGTAAGGTGTATCTAAAAAAATAAAAAAATTGCTTAAAAATTAAAAAATATTCACTAAAAACAAAAAATTTCAAAAAACAAAAAACTTAATTATCAGAAAATTGAAACCAAACACACTGAATGACATTTTTCATCAAACACTATTAAAAATGTCCGTAATTGTTAATTTTTAATGACAGTTTAAAAATCTTATCACAAAAAAAATCACTAATTATGAGTTTTAATGGTGATTTAAAAAATTTGTCACAAAAAAGTCGCTAATTTTTCACTTTCAGTGACAGTTTAAAAAATTCATCATAGAAAAACGTCACTAATTGTAAGTTTTAACGACAATTTATAAAAATCGTGATAAAAAAAAAGTTACTAATTGTTATTTTTTACTAAAATTTATTTTTAATAAGATTTGATGGGAATTAAATTCAACTATTATGATCTATTAATAGTTTACCCAAATTATAATACTATAGCACCATGTCGCCGTGTTTCGAGAATATCCAGCCAGTAACAAAGTTGGATGGAAAGCTAACTATGTATTTTGCTCCACAAAAAATTATATAATTATTTTTATGGGATTTTTGGTGAAACCCCCATTTTGGGCCTTTTTATTAGGGTAAAGGATAACCCAATCAATTTTCTTTCAAAAAGCCCCTGAGTAGGAAATGCCTACCTTAATAAGGACATTTTATAATTTTTATTTTTTTATCACAATATTGCCCTTCTATATATACGTATCATACATTTGAAATATTTGAAATCTAAGCTGAAGATCTCGCAAGAACGAAATCGATGAAGACGATCTCCAAATCTGAAGATCTCGCAGCCAAAGATCTCTCACTTGGTCAACAATAGACGATCTCGCCACCGACGATCTCTCACTTGCTCAACAATAGACGATCTCGCCGCAGACGATCAACACTCTCAATTAAACGAGAGTTTCATTGAGATTTGTGATTGTTGATCGAGTTTTAAAGATTTTTGTTCTCAATTAGGTATGTTGATTTGTTGATTAATTTTTTGTTTGTTTTTTTTTTTTTTTTTGATTTATTTTTGTTGTGTTTTATCTAATTTCGTTTAACAGAATCAGAATAAAATTTTACTCTGGTTCTATTGCTCTATTTTTTGTCTGAGAGAATTAGAGTAAAATTTTACTGTCAAAAGGTGGTCATTATCAAACACTTTAGCCGCCACAAACACTACCTCCGCTGACGTTGATCATGTTTGTTGCAACTTTTGCTTGGGTAAAAATATCTTAGATAAGCATAAATTTTGATTATTGAGAAGATAGGGGAGATATGTTCTTTTAGCTTATGCATTTTAGTTATCAATTTTTAACTAGCAAAAAATTGCACCAAACAAGTTCATTATTTGCAAATAATACCATTTCTATAAAGTACAAATTTACTATGTTATTGAATGGTTGTTTATGAAAGTGATGAGCTTGTGGTTTCACAGTAAAATGTTACTTTTAGATTAAAATTTTACCTTATTTCTGAGTAAAATGTTTTACTTTTGTACAGAGTAACATTTTACATTTAGATTCAGAATCTAACATTTTACTCGTTTTTCAGAGTAAAATTTTACTTTTGTACAGAGTAAAATTTTACTTTTAAATTCATAGTGTAACTTTTTACTTGTTTTTCAGAGTAAAATTTTACTTTTGTGCAAAGTTTAACATTTTACTCATTTTTCAGAGTAAAGTTTTACTTTTAGATTCAGAGTGTAACATTTTACTCTTATTCAGAGTAAAATTTTACTTTTAGATTTAGAGTGTAAGATTTTACTCTTATTCAGAGTAAAATTTTACTTTTATATAGAGTAAAATTTTACTTTTAAATTTAGGGTGTAACATTTTACTCTTAGATTCAGAGTGTAACATTTTATTTTTATTTCAAAGTAAAATTTTACTTTTATGCATAGTAAAATTTTACTTTTAGATTCTTTTTGTAACATTTTACTCTTATATCGGAGTAAAATTTTACTTTTATGCTGAATAAAATTTTACTTTTAGATTCATGTCTTAAGTTGTGTTGGTGACACACTGTATGAATTGTCAATCTTTGGCAAACCAAATAGTAAAAATTAACTCTAAAATATAGTACAATGTTACACTAAACCACAATAAAATTTTATCAATTCAAACTAAACACAAATTGACTTTTGGACTTATAGTGACAGTAAAATTTTACTTTGATAGTGATAATAAAATTTTACTTTGATAGTGATAGTAAAATTTTACTTTGATTGACAGTAAATTTTTACTGTTAATTGATTGCAGATTTGTAAAATGGTTCCATCTCTTATATTGTTATGCAAATATGGTGATCGTACCATTGTGTTCAAGGTTGTGTCAAACTGCACGTTGAAGGATTTAACTAATTTCTTAAATTATAAATTGAAGAAGTTTGACAGTAGTAGTTGCATACTATTATCGTACTGTTTACCTGGATATTCGCAATGCATGATTGATGATGATTCTGATTTTCAGAATATGTTGTCGCTTGTTTATCCCCTTGGTGTTGACCGAGTTGATGTGACTATTACTGAAATGGGCATTTCAAATGAAAAACATGGAGTTAGAGAATCAGGGGATGCTAGTGGATCCAACATTACTGATGATGAAATGGATTTACACGCTATGTTTTGTTAACATAAAAAAAGGACTTTGTTGTCTTGTGAATGGGTGAATGGAATTACTCATGTAGGTCAAACATTTATTGGAGGTGCAAAAGATTTCCGGATTGCATTATGTAAATATGCCATTGAGATAGGATTTAAGTTTGTGTATGTGAAGAATGAGAAGTGTTGGGTCACTGCTGTGTGTTCAATGCGGGAGTCCAAAGCTTGTTTATGGCGAGTACATGCATCTCTAGAAAGAGCTAATAATTTTTTCTACATTAGGACTCTACATGATGAGCATACTTGTGGAGCTGCAGTTCGTACTTCTCAAGGATGAGTTCAAATTTGGTTGCAAGTTTGATTGTTAATGAAGTTCGTGGGAATCCCCAAACTCGTCCAATTAATGTTACGCGTCAATTTACAGATCAGTACGGGCTCACCATTACGTACAATCACACTTGGTTTGGAGTTAAGAAAGCTAGGACTACTACTTTTGGAGATTTATCTATGTCTTATGATGAGATTCGATGGTATATGGATATTATGATGAGCACAAATACTGGTAACTATTTGCGTCTTGACTATAACCATCAAAGTGGACGGTTCAAAAGGTTTTTTGTTGCATTTAATGCTTCCATTCAAGGGTTTAGGCATTGTCATCCTCTATTGTTTATCAATGGAACTTTTCTGAAAGGGAAATATAAGGGCACCTTGTTAACAGCTACAACGAAGGATGGGGATCAAGGTAGATATTACTATAATTTATTCAAAAGTAACAAGTTACTTATTCTCAAAGTAACATGTTACTTATTTTCAGAGTAATATGTTACTGTTATTCAGAGTAAAAATCTACTATATTTGTCCATTTCATTTGATATACTTACTAATTGTAAAATGTTATTTTTCAGGTTTTTTCCCTCTTACATTGGCAATTGTCGATACAGAGACTACAGACAGTTGTGAATGGTATTTTATGCATTTGTCGAATATATTGTTGGATGAAAGACCAATTACCTTCATATCTGATCGGAACGCTGGACTTTTGGAGGCTTTACCCAAGGTTTTACCTACTGCTTACCACTATTTTTGTCTCCAACACTTGAAGGCCAATTTGAGGAATAGGTTCTCCGGTCCAAGTTTCAGCAATACTTTTAGGAGTAGAATGGTTTTTTTTGTTTTCTTCATGTGCTTATGCTCTGACAGTGGGATGTTTTAATCAGTGCTTGAAAGAATTACAAGATGAGGGAAAAGGGATCGTTTGTAGGTTTTTATCCAATTTGCCCTATGACAAGTGGACTAATGCATATTTTAAAGGAAAAAAATACGGTGAAATGCACTCGAATGTGGCGGAGTCTTTCAATTCATAGATCCGTCAGGCTCGTCATTTGCCCACTACGAAAATGATTGATTCAATTAGGTTGAAGATCATGGATTTGATATCGAGAAGGAGATAACAAGCTAAGAAATGGAATTCTTTGTTCGGAGATGGATTCAACATTAGTAAATGCTCTTAAAAGTGAAAGAACTTGGTTGGTTAGTCGTTCAAGTGATCATGTTTTTGAGGTTCAATCCCGGTCATTAGTTAGCGTTGACCTCTTGAATAGAACTTGCTCATGTTACCAATGGCAATTGAATGGATTTCTTTGTGCTCACGTGGTGACCGCTATCCAAAAGAGCGGAGGTGATTTGTATGCACATGTGGATAGCAAGTTCAAAGCTTGCTATGCTGAGTCCGTTTATCCTGTACCCACTATTGAGAAACCTCTTGTAGCTATGGATGATTTGTTGTCTTTCCTCCAATTTGTAAGAAGCCACTTGGTAGGCCAAGGAAGAATAGGATTCCATCTAGGGGTGAGAAGATAAGATAAATGCAGTGTGGTAAGTGCTAGAAGTACGGTCATAATAGGAAGACTTGCAAAAAGACATTGCCATGAAAGACATTATTGATTTTGTAATAGAAGTATAAAAATAATGCAGTTCTGCAGCAATAAATAGTCCATAGCAATAATAGTATAGTCTTTTAGACTAGATTTGTAAGGAGACATTGCAATAAAAGACATTTTTACTATGTTCTTGAATGATTGTCTGTTCAAGTTTCTGATTTGCTTTGTGGTTAAGTTTGACATTTTAATATATTTTTTTAATGTGGTCGAATAAGTTTCATGTAAATGAACTTATAATGGAGTTTGTTCAGTAGGTGTGAATGTTTGAAATGGCTGTGCTCAGCCTGTGCTTTCAAAGTAAAATTTTTCAGTATTTCAGAGTAAACTTTAACTTTATTGCAGAGTAAAATTTTACTTTTTCCAGAGTAAAACATTGCCTTCATTTACATGAAAGTAAAATTTTATTGCCTTTCAAAGTAAAAATTTACTATGTTGTTGAATGGTTCTCTATGGGTGTGATAAGCCTGTGATTTCACAGTAAAATTTTACTTTATTTCAGAGTAAAATGTTACTTTTAGATTAAAATTTTACCTTATTTCAAAGTAAAATTTTACTTTTATAGAGGGTAAAATTTTACTTTCATACAGAGTAACATTTTACTTTTAGATTCAGAGTCCAACATTTTACTCGTTTTTCAGAGTAAAATTTTACTTTTATACAGAAAAAAATTTTCCTTTTAGATTCAGAGTGTAACATTTTATTCTTATTTCAGAGTAAAATTTTACTTTTAGATTCAGAGTATAACATTTTATTCTTATTTCAGAGTAAAATTTTACTTTTATGCAGAGTAAAATTTTATTTTTAGATTCAAAGTGTAACAATTTATTTATATTTCATATTTCAGAGCAGAGTAAAATTTTACTTTTAGATTCAGAGTGTAACAATTTACTCATATTTCATATTTCAGAGCAAAGTAAAATTTTATTTTATTGCAGAGTAAAATTTTACTTTATTTCAGACAGTATATTAGCCCCTTAGAAAAACATTTCCAACTTGCACCAAAATTTACCACAATACACAAACTCCCCTGATGATCATCATCATGCAATCTTTGTACAAAAATAATCTAATAACAACACAACTACATATGTCATCAAAGATACACAAGTATAACCTGTATCATTGTATTCTATCCATAACAACGTTTATTCCTAGTCAAAACAATATCTTGCTATAATAATGTATTAATCACCAAATCACAGTAAAATTTACTAGAACAATAGACATAGCATGTACTATCTAATACTCTTTTAGTATTCTTTCACTTACAATTACTTTTTCACCATTCTTTCATTTATAAAAACCGAAATTACATACATCATTCACAGTAGTTCCCCATTTTTATTTTTATTTTGAGGTTGAATTGTTTGTCAGTCCATGCTTTTGGACAATCATTCAAAAATTGATGCACTATTGACACTCGAAAATTGTTAATTTCATCATCTTCCATAGAATTTGCAATAGGCTCATCTCTTATGATTTGGCGCATGATATAACATACAATAATTCCGCAATCAACACTGTTAATAAAAATCAAGATCTTGTTAGATTTAGTCAAATTTGAAAACTACCAATTCAAGCATGTAGTAGCGTGAAATATAGCGATCTCGGTTTTGCCCTGACCTTCTTTATGTCCCGGACTTGGGTTCCATGGTTAAATATTGTATCCATGTCTTATTTTTCCCCTTTGACTCTTTGTATTTGAGTTTTGGAATTGGTTGGGAGTGTTAGGAATAGGTTGGTTGCTAGTTAGGTTAGAATGTTGTTGTCCAGATTTTGGCCTCTTCGCTCGAGTGAGGCTTCTTGCGCTCGAGCGAGCCTTTTGTAATTTGCTTCTTCGCTCGAGCGAGGTTTCTTGCGCTCGAGCGAGAATTAGGAGTTCTTAGGTTTTCTTCCAGATGCAGCATTTTTGGGAAAAATGAAGTTCTTCGCTTGAGCTAGACTTCCTGCGCTCGAGCAAGCCTTGTGTTATTTGTTCCTTCGCTCGAGCGAGGCTTCTTGCGCTCGAGCGAGGGTGTGCGTCTATGAAATACCTGAAGGGTTGTATTCTTCGCTTGAGCGAGGCTTCTTGCGCTCGAGCGAGCGAGTGCGTCTATGGCAGACCTGAAGCTTTGCATTTTACGCTCAAGTGATGCTTCTTGCACTCGAGCGAGGTCACTGTTGTGTCTGGTCGCTCGAGCGACAACTCATTTGCTCGAGCAAAGGTCGCGTATATCAGTTCACAGCAAAGCTTTTCTGCATCACTTTTTGTATCTCTTTTACCCAAAACCCTAGCCTAGCTCATTCTCTCTCTATAAATACACCTTGATTTGGAAGTCTCTCAACCCTAGTCCCTTTGTTAAAAAGGTAGAGCACCTTGAGGGCTTCGTGTTGATTCGAATAGATCACGGTGTCGGCTTATTTGAAGTGTCTCCATCTTCTCCTTTGCTCTCCTAGCATTGAGGTAGGGATATTCTACTCTTTAGTATGATTTTTAACCTAGGTATTTGTCATTTTATATGAATGGTGGAATTTAGAGGTATTTGGGTGAAACTTGGGTTTGAGCTTAAGATTTGAAAGAGATGTTTTCTATTTTGGGTCATGAAAATATATGTAGAGTATTGAAGATGGAATTATGTGAGTTAAAATGATGAAATCTAGACTTGTAATTGATATTTGGAAAAATAGGACAATTGCCCTAATTTGTGTTAAATAATTATCTTGTAGAAATGATGAAATTGATATGGGAAATATGAAATTGGGAGGATGTATAAATGAATGGTGTAATTAGATTTGATCAATCATTCACCTATGGAAAATTGGACAAATTATTTGTTTGATAGATTTGTTTATCTGTTTAGAAATATCTGTTTTGGGCTATCGGTGGAGGATAGTTATGATTATTGTAGAAACTGCATGAGGATTAGGTAAATTAAAACTAATCATTTGAATTATGTCAATGAATATGACGATTTGATTAAATTATTGAATGTGTGAATTTGGTGGTCATTGTGTATGACACGCTTTTAAATAAATTGTATATGTATCATTGTTTGGGAGGAGATAGAGGATGTACTCCATTTGTGTGGGAGGAGATAGGGGATGGACTCCATTGAAAATTAAGTTGGCCGGAGTGTCCAGGGTGAAAGTCCCGAAATCTTATATATATATATATATATGGGTGCTAGTTCCCTCGGATGTGATTCCGTAAAATGGCAAGAAAAAATTGAAGTGTTTGAATAATGATTGCTATTGAAGTACTGATAAATGAGTTGTAGCCTCGTTTGGGATTTGTTTAGATAAGAGATTATATCTATGAGTTGATTTTGAATAAATGAATGAAAATGGTTTGGGACATTGATGTTGTTATGGTTTGGTCTTGAAAAAAGGATGTCAGTTGGTTTTAAGTATTGAACATTTATCTAATATATATATATATCTCAGTTAAATTTGATACATTGTGTTAATATATCTCTACTGGGTTTTGGCTCACCCTACTTGGGAAACCATTTTCAGGTACATGTGACATGCCACCTTCAAGGACATAGCTTGGGAGGTTTAGGGGCGGGAGGCTCCATTTTGTTATTTCGTTTTGTGTTAAATGTTTATTCAAGCCGAGAGTTTTACTTGTATAGAGACTTAGACTCTTCTTTTGTTGTAACCAAGCGAAGTCTTGAAAAGATGTAAGCCCGTAGGGCACTTACTTTGTTGTTATCAATTAGAGTCGCATGCTATAGTTTCAAGATGAACATTTATGAAAGTGTAATGCATGTAACATCTTTTGTAATGTAAACTCTGGTGAATGAAAGTATAACATTTCTATTATAATTCTAGATCTTATGAATTGTTGATTTATATCAAATTTTGAGGGCATTACATGAAATACTCACGATGTTGGGCGTTGTTGTGGACTATCTTTCACCAAAACCAAGTTTGCAAACTTTCTTCTACCTCTCTTCGTTTTGTTGGCCAACTTGTTCTCCACATATGTTATCTAACATCATTGCATAATTGTTTGGTCACGATTAAATACAAGAATAAAACACAGTAAAAAATTACTATTAATATGATGCATAGCACTTACAATCTCTTTTGCATCCTTAAGGTAAGGATTTTCTCTGTTGTCTCTTGGCTTTCAAGAATTGTAATGTCTCCACTCATCAAATTCAGTGTCAAATACAAGAAGTGTCCAGTGGTAGGGTTTTTCTTCCTTCTTGTTCCCATTGGAGTTCATGCAAAAGTGAAGGTATCTGTATCCACTCAAATCTTGCTCAAGCACTTCGTCAATTAAATGATTTCTCAAATCTCCATAACCCCAATTCACTAGTGACTGCATTTAATCATATAAGAGTGTCATGTCTCAAGTTGTGTTGGTGACACATTGTATGAGTTGTCAATCTTTGGCAAACCAAATAGTAAAAATTAACTCTAAAATACAGTACAATGTTACACTAAACCACAGTAAAATTTTATCAATTCAAACTAAATACAAATTGATGGCTTACCCAACAAAGCCTTGAGAAAAAGAATGACTTATTATTTTCTGGCTTCTTTGCTTGCTGCTCAATCTGAAGTATTTTTACAAAGCTGTCAATGACCTACAAAAACAAAAATCAATTAAATATATGTTAATAAATTGAACTATTTTTAGTTATTGAAGTGAACACTAGTCATTGAAAATTGTATGGCCACTTACATTATTTGCAGTATCACTGTCACGCCCCCAAAATAATACAATAAAGATAACTCATATGCGGAATAAATATGAGAAACAACATACTTTCATACATCAGAGTTCACTCTTTAACAACCAGTTAGATGCCATGTAGGCTTACATCTTTCCAAGTCATTGCTTGGTTACACAAATTGAGTCTCGCTCATTACATCTTAAGCCCTTGACTTTACAAATAACAAACATACACACATAAGACATAATTAAGAAGCTCTTGCTTCACGAAAGTCCATCCACGCTATTGCCTTGGAAAAAACATTCCACCTGCACCTGGAACTGATATTCCCATATAGGGTGAGCCAACAGCCCAGCAGAGATAATCTAACACAATATATGAGGTTTAGCAAAGGTATAAATACTACGTGCATAAACAATACCGATACTAAAACATCCACAAGGTCTGCATATTCATATGCCATTAAGACCTAACCTCTTTCAATATTCCTTCAATTCATTTCCAGTTCATATATGCTACCCAATTCATGAGTTAAGTTCATTATCTTTTAACAACCAAAATGAGACTACAATTCAATGGTTTGCCAACTATGCAAAACACACATAAACACTTCAAACTTGTCATTTTACGGATATTTCATCCGAAGGAATCGACACCCATTTCTATATGAAATTTCAGGTCTTTCACCAAGGACATCTGGCCAACTTGATTTAAATGGAGTCCATCCCCTTTTTTCCTCCTAAACAAATATACATATGCAATGTATTTATAGACATAATCACATATGGAGTGCATCCCTTTTCTCCTCCCAATAAACATACATATACAATGTATTTATAAACATAGTCATATGCAATGACAACCAACATTTGATTAGCATTCCGATGGCCCAATACAATTATTTTTTAAAGAGATGTTCAATCTCAAAATAAATATTTTATTCAAAACTTACATAGGTGAGATAATACATATCCAATATCACCATTTATAACCACAACCTCCCAATTTCACATTTTCAATGTTAATTTCAATTATTTATTCAAAATAATAATTTTAATCAAAATTAGGGCAAAATCTCCCTTTTACCAAATATCAACCCAAACACCAAAATCAACTATTTTGGCACAACACAATCTTGTATCCAAACCTCAAACCCACTTATGCCAATTTCATCAAAATCCTTCTTTTCATTTCACACCCAAATCCTAGATTTGTCCAAACCACAAACAAATCCCATCATCTATACACAATGGCAAATAACTAAGCTAAAAACCATATTAGAGTGTAGAAATTCCCTATCTCAAGTGTAGAAAACCCAAGCAACAAGGTGGAACTTCAAAGATGACGAAACCAATTACTTCTTGTATCAAAATGAAGCTCTTGAAGCCCTCTACCTTATTCTCAAAGACACTAGGGTCAAGAACACGACGGATCTAGATGAAAACTTAGAGAGAATGTGAGTTTTAGATAGAGAGACAGCCGAATTAGGGTTTTGGGAAAGAAATTGAATCAAAAGATTGTAAAACATCACTGCTACGATTTGATATACACAGGCTCGCTCGAGCGACCAGACACACAAAGGTCGCCTCGCTCGTGTGCAAGAAGCGTCGCTCGAGCATAGAATGAGAAGCTTCAGGTCCGCCACCCAACGCAGACGCACGCTCGAGCGCAAAAAGTCTCGCCCGAGCGAAGAAACATTTTCACAGGGCTCGCTCAAGCGTAGAAAGCCTCGCTCGAGCGAAGAACAGATTACATGTCACGCCCCAAACCCGCCCCTAAAAGTTTGGTGACGAGACCGGCCAGTAATCCGTGGATTACCACAGGCCTCACTGTACAAACATAAATAACCGGGGCTCGCGGAAGCGAAAAAGAAGAAACTAATAGTCCAAGAGCTGTGCATAATATGAACATACATGTACATGACAAAATGATGTTAATTACCCACTACTGTACATAACATGATCATCCACCATATATACAGCTCAGTTGCAATGTTCACAAAGTACAACAAAAACAAGACAAAAGCTCACAAAACGGCCTTCCAGGCCTAGCCCCAGCTCGGAGGCATCCAAAACTCTGGTTGGCTTACAAAACGGCGGCTCAGCTAGAACTCCGCCTAGGCTTGACTTCCCGGCTGCTCACCTATAAATACATATATACGGGGGTGAGCTAAAGCCCAGCAAGTAACAGTAACGTAAAGGGGTTAGTGAATGAAGTCCAACATTTTATATAAAACCGTAATAAAACATTTCATAATCATAATCAGTCATCATATAGAACATACGTAATGGCATACTCCATAGAACATAACATAACGTAACATGTGTCGACTAACGACTAGAGTAACCGGTCCCGGACACCGATTAAACACATACCGAGATCTCGTAAACTGGTCGTGGGCTTGTCCCTCCATGCCGTCCCCCATGACTAAAGCGCATGGGCCTGCATGTTCTCGCCCCCACGACTTCAACTACTATGGATGCCATACTAGATTCGCAATCAAGACATTCATTCACGTAAAACATCATCATATTCATATCATAACAGTTATCATTGAACATAATTCATAATAACATATCTTTACGAAAATGTTACTTACAGTGATTCTTGATACCGAGTGCACGGTCTTCACGTTGTCCTGTAACATCAACAATATAACATATTTCTTAACATTCATCATCATTATACATTAAATCATACATGCCTTAACATCCTTTCATATTCATTCTCATGTTCAATCTAATCTTCCTTTACTTCAATTCATGTTCATAAGATGTTAAATAAGGCCATTAATACGTTAAAAATCATGTGGAGCAACTTGCCAAACTTTCCTGAAAATAAGCCTTCCCGCTCGAGCGCAACTTTGGCCGCTCGAGCGGCCAGTACAATTTCCCCAAAACTGCTGAGAGGTGGATTTCTCCGCTCGAGCGGGCTCCCCTCCGCTCGAGCGCACCCTGCGAAATTCGGAAACTCTGGTTCGTCTTCTCCACTTCACCCTTTTCTTCCCTTTTTGTAAAACCACTTCCAATTTCATCTCAAGATACTTGATAAACATCATAATTTAACCATTATGTCTTCAATTCATAACCCACATGAATCATTTACAACATCAAACCCATAAATCAAGATAGAAGTCCATAATTAAACACATCAAAGCTTCATTTCTAAACATCCATGGAAGTTTCCTCAAAGCTTTTCAAAAATCATAAATTCATGCCAAGTAAAACCATATATACTCAAATTAAACATAGCTTCCCTTTCCAATCCATCTATTTATCATGAAATCATGAAAGATTCAACTCTACTTGAAGAAATTAGAGATAGATTCTTACCTTGATCACTCTATTAAGCTTGATTCCTCTTCCTCTCTTCTTCTCCTCTCTTGCTTTCTCTCCTTGGTCTCTCTCTCTCTCCACGAATTCACTCTCTCTCTCTCTTAGATATTTCTTTCCTCTTTTGTTTGAGTCAAATAAGGTCAACAAGCCTTATCTCATAATACATATATCAAATAAGTAAGCAATTGAGCCATAACTTTGAGCCAAACATGGCCTATGAATCAGACGGAATTCAGTCTTCAATTTATCGTTTCAGATAGTTCTAAAAATTCCCGGTATCGCATAGGTGTGTTCAATTTCATTTTCTGAATTCATTACGGTCATCGATTTCAGTCCCGAAGTTGTCATTTCAACAGATATTTCCCAATTCAAACAGATATTCTTCAATTAAATCATATAAACACATAATTAGGTACTGGTAATTACGTCATACAGGTCCGGGTCATTACATTCTCCCCACCTTAAGAAGTTTGGTCCTCCAAACTTTTCTTATCCTGGCTGAATTCCCATCAGAAATCAAATCCCAATCAATAATCGTAGTCATGTGTCATTATTCATTCCGTAGTCATTCACTAGTTCACAGAAGTGTCATTATGTCAAGAGGATAATTCAGCGGTTCTATTCAATTACTCAAATAGTTCATGCATCCATCCCATAGCAGTCCGACATATAATAAACATATTTCACACATGCTGACGTCAACTAACAAATTCTATAACGTTCAAGTCAAACGTAACTATAACAGTCCATAGCAAAGGTAATAGCAAAGGGAAGTTATTCCATCATAATCATAGTTATCTGTTCTAACATCATTTCGATTATATTCATGTTCAAAATTCTCCATTGCATAGGTAACAACATTAACAGTGGAGTAGATAAGTAATTGTACCTGTCTTCGCTTTGCCTGTCTCCTGCGTCTTATCTGAAATTAAGGAGTAAACTCTTGCCTATCTCAAGGTATTCCCCTCGGAGGTAGCTATTGTAGTTGCCTTTGGCGTCGTTGTTGGGTTAACTCCACTAGCCATGGATTTCTCATTTCTTGAATACATTTGTGGGCAAACTTTAGCTATGTGTCCCCTCTGTCCACATTTGTAACAGACCCCAGTTCCACGGCGACAAACACCCCAATGTTGCTTTCCACAGTCTTTACAGGTAGGCACACCTCCCTTTGTATTATCATTAATGGTTAAGTTTGATTTATCATTTATGGAGCCCACTGATTCACTAGCCATTTCTATTTTCTGTTTCTTGAATTTCTTGTTCTCCCCTTCAGTCATTGTTGCTGATTTGGATATTTTTAAAGCTGCAATATTTGTTTCAGCCATCAAGGCTCTGTCAAGCACATCAACATACTTTTCTAATTTCAATACATTTACTCGGTCAAGTACCTCAACTATCCACCCTCAAATTTTCTTGCCTTTTTGTATTCTGTATCAACCATATGTGGGGCATAACGAGCTAACTCTGTAAACTTACTTTCGTACTCTGCAACTGACATAGTGCCTTGCTTGAACTGTTCAAATTCAGATATTTTCCTATCCCTCATACATTGTGGAAAGTATTTTTCATAAAATATTTCCTTAAATCGATCCCAAGTTAAGTCTCTATTTGCATCTCGAACAAGCATCCACCATCTTCGAGCTTCTTCTGTCAACGTAAATGTAGCTAACAACACCTTATATGCATCAGTACATGGGAATACTTTGAAAATCTTCTCAGTCTCTAATACCCATGCCTCCGCTTTTAAGGGTTCAATGCCTCCCGCAAACTCTGGCGGTTTCAGTTTCTTATACTTCTGTGTCAAGCTGATAATATCATCATTGTTCATCTGTTCCATTTGCACAGGTGGTGGTGGAGGAGGTGGAAATGGCTGTCTCTGTTGTGGTTGTTGACCTTGTTCTAATTGTTGTCGAACCAACCCTGTCAAAACCTCTACCATTCGTTCTAACCGATTCATTCTGGCATCAGAAGATTCTGTTTCATCTACATTTCTTGCATTGGTGTCTTCCATTTGTCTATAGAACCATAGCAAAGCACATTTCATTTTCCATATACTGTTTCCTTTACTGACTCATCATCATTCAGTTCTTGTTTCTCATATTCATTGTTTTCATTTTTTGTTCTCATTTCCATATATTCATGAAGGCACACTCACACATGCACATATGCTCATGCCATGCTCTATTTCTTTTCTAATGCACCCTACAGCTCTTAAGGACACGTGTGTGGGTAAATTAACTCGTGCGCTCTGATACCACTCTGTCACGCCCCAAACCCGCCCCTAAAAGTTTGGTGACGAGACCGGCCAGTAATCCGTGGATTACCACAGGCCTCACTGTACAAACATAAATAACCGGGGCTCGCGGAAGCGAAAAAGAAGAAACTAATAGTCCAAGAGCTGTGCATAATATGAACATACATGTACATGACAAAATGATGTTAATTACCCACTACTGTACATAACATGATCATCCACCATATATACAGCTCAGTTGCAATGTTCACAAAGTACAACAAAAACAAGACAAAAGCTCACAAAACGGCCTTCCAGGCCTAGCCCCAGCTCGGAGGCATCCAAAACTCTGGTTGGCTTACAAAACGGCGGCTCAGCTAGAACTCCGCCTAGGCTTGACTTCCCGGCTGCTCACCTATAAATACATATATACGGGGGTGAGCTAAAGCCCAGCAAGTAACAGTAACGTAAAGGGGTTAGTGAATGAAGTCCAACATTTTATATAAAACCGTAATAAAACATTTCATAATCATAATCAGTCATCATATAGAACATACGTAATGGCATACTCCATAGAACATAACATAACGTAACATGTGTCGACTAACGACTAGAGTAACCGGTCCCGGACACCGATTAAACACATACCGAGATCTCGTAAACTGGTCGTGGGCTTGTCCCTCCATGCCGTCCCCCATGACTAAAGCGCATGGGCCTGCATGTTCTCGCCCCCCACGACTTCAACTACTATGGATGCCATACTAGATTCGCAATCAAGACATTCATTCACGTAAAACATCATCATATTCATATCATAACAGTTATCATTGAACATAATTCATAATAACATATCTTTACGAAAATGTTACTTACAGTGATTCTTGATACCGAGTGCACGGTCTTCACGTTGTCCTGTAACATCAACAATATAACATATTTCTTAACATTCATCATCATTATACATTAAATCATACATGCCTTAACATCCTTTCATATTCATTCTCATGTTCAATCTAATCTTCCTTTACTTCAATTCATGTTCATAAGATGTTAAATAAGGCCATTAATACGTTAAAAATCATGTGGAGCAACTTGCCAAACTTTCCTGAAAATAAGCCTTCCCGCTCGAGCGCAACTTTGGCCGCTCGAGCGGCCAGTACAATTTCCCCAAAACTGCTGAGAGGTGGATTTCTCCGCTCGAGCGGGCTCCCCTCCGCTCGAGCGCACCCTGCGAAATTCGGAAACTCTGGTTCGTCTTCTCCACTTCACCCTTTTCTTCCCTTTTTGTAAAACCACTTCCAATTTCATCTCAAGATACTTGATAAACATCATAATTTAACCATTATGTCTTCAATTCATAACCCACATGAATCATTTACAACATCAAACCCATAAATCAAGATAGAAGTCCATAATTAAACACATCAAAGCTTCATTTCTAAACATCCATGGAAGTTTCCTCAAAGCTTTTCAAAAATCATAAATTCATGCCAAGTAAAACCATATATACTCAAATTAAACATAGCTTCCCTTTCCAATCCATCTATTTATCATGAAATCATGAAAGATTCAACTCTACTTGAAGAAATTAGAGATAGATTCTTACCTTGATCACTCTATTAAGCTTGATTCCTCTTCCTCTCTTCTTCTCCTCTCTTGCTTTCTCTCCTTGGTCTCTCTCTCTCTCCACGAATTCACTCTCTCTCTCTCTTAGATATTTCTTTCCTCTTTTGTTTGAGTCAAATAAGGTCAACAAGCCTTATCTCATAATACATATATCAAATAAGTAAGCAATTGAGCCATAACTTTGAGCCAAACATGGCCTATGAATCAGACGGAATTCAGTCTTCAATTTATCGTTTCAGATAGTTCTAAAAATTCCCGGTATCGCATAGGTGTGTTCAATTTCATTTTCTGAATTCATTACGGTCATCGATTTCAGTCCCGAAGTTGTCATTTCAACAGATATTTCCCAATTCAAACAGATATTCTTCAATTAAATCATATAAACACATAATTAGGTACTGGTAATTACGTCATACAGGTCCGGGTCATTACATTCTCCCCACCTTAAGAAGTTTGGTCCTCCAAACTTTTCTTATCCTGGCTGAATTCCCATCAGAAATCAAATCCCAATCAATAATCGTAGTCATGTGTCATTATTCATTCCGTAGTCATTCACTAGTTCACAGAAGTGTCATTATGTCAAGAGGATAATTCAGCGGTTCTATTCAATTACTCAAATAGTTCATGCATCCATCCCATAGCAGTCCGACATATAATAAACATATTTCACACATGCTGACGTCAACTAACAAATTCTATAACGTTCAAGTCAAACGTAACTATAACAGTCCATAGCAAAGGTAATAGCAAAGGGAAGTTATTCCATCATAATCATAGTTATCTGTTCTAACATCATTTCGATTATATTCATGTTCAAAATTCTCCATTGCATAGGTAACAACATTAACAGTGGAGTAGATAAGTAATTGTACCTGTCTTCGCTTTGCCTGTCTCCTGCGTCTTATCTGAAATTAAGGAGTAAACTCTTGCCTATCTCAAGGTATTCCCCTCGGAGGTAGCTATTGTAGTTGCCTTTGGCGTCGTTGTTGGGTTAACTCCACTAGCCATGGATTTCTCATTTCTTGAATACATTTGTGGGCAAACTTTAGCTATGTGTCCCCTCTGTCCACATTTGTAACAGACCCCAGTTCCACGGCGACAAACACCCCAATGTTGCTTTCCACAGTCTTTACAGGTAGGCACACCTCCCTTTGTATTATCATTAATGGTTAAGTTTGATTTATCATTTATGGAGCCCACTGATTCACTAGCCATTTCTATTTTCTGTTTCTTGAATTTCTTGTTCTCCCCTTCAGTCATTGTTGCTGATTTGGATATTTTTAAAGCTGCAATATTTGTTTCAGCCATCAAGGCTCTGTCAAGCACATCAACATACTTTTCTAATTTCAATACATTTACTCGGTCAAGTACCTCAACTATCCACCCTCAAATTTTCTTGCCTTTTTGTATTCTGTATCAACCATATGTGGGGCATAACGAGCTAACTCTGTAAACTTACTTTCGTACTCTGCAACTGACATAGTGCCTTGCTTGAACTGTTCAAATTCAGATATTTTCCTATCCCTCATACATTGTGGAAAGTATTTTTCATAAAATATTTCCTTAAATCGATCCCAAGTTAAGTCTCTATTTGCATCTCGAACAAGCATCCACCATCTTCGAGCTTCTTCTGTCAACGTAAATGTAGCTAACAACACCTTATATGCATCAGTACATGGGAATACTTTGAAAATCTTCTCAGTCTCTAATACCCATGCCTCCGCTTTTAAGGGTTCAATGCCTCCCGCAAACTCTGGCGGTTTCAGTTTCTTATACTTCTGTGTCAAGCTGATAATATCATCATTGTTCATCTGTTCCATTTGCACAGGTGGTGGTGGAGGAGGTGGAAATGGCTGTCTCTGTTGTGGTTGTTGACCTTGTTCTAATTGTTGTCGAACCAACCCTGTCAAAACCTCTACCATTCGTTCTAACCGATTCATTCTGGCATCAGAAGATTCTGTTTCATCTACATTTCTTGCATTGGTGTCTTCCATTTGTCTATAGAACCATAGCAAAGCACATTTCATTTTCCATATACTGTTTCCTTTACTGACTCATCATCATTCAGTTCTTGTTTCTCATATTCATTGTTTTCATTTTTTGTTCTCATTTCCATATATTCATGAAGGCACACTCACACATGCACATATGCTCATGCCATGCTCTATTTCTTTTCTAATGCACCCTACAGCTCTTAAGGACACGTGTGTGGGTAAATTAACTCGTGCGCTCTGATACCACTCTGTCACGCCCCAAACCCGCCCCTAAAAGTTTGGTGACGAGACCGGCCAGTAATCCGTGGATTACCACAGGCCTCACTGTACAAACATAAATAACCGGGGCTCGCGGAAGCGAAAAAGAAGAAACTAATAGTCCAAGAGCTGTGCATAATATGAACATACATGTACATGACAAAATGATGTTAATTACCCACTACTGTACATAACATGATCATCCACCATATATACAGCTCAGTTGCAATGTTCACAAAGTACAACAAAAACAAGACAAAAGCTCACAAAACGGCCTTCCAGGCCTAGCCCCAGCTCGGAGGCATCCAAAACTCTGGTTGGCTTACAAAACGGCGGCTCAGCTAGAACTCCGCCTAGGCTTGACTTCCCGGCTGCTCACCTATAAATACATATATACGGGGGTGAGCTAAAGCCCAGCAAGTAACAGTAACGTAAAGGGGTTAGTGAATGAAGTCCAACATTTTATATAAAACCGTAATAAAACATTTCATAATCATAATCAGTCATCATATAGAACATACGTAATGGCATACTCCATAGAACATAACATAACGTAACATGTGTCGACTAACGACTAGAGTAACCGGTCCCGGACACCGATTAAACACATACCGAGATCTCGTAAACTGGTCGTGGGCTTGTCCCTCCATGCCGTCCCCCATGACTAAAGCGCATGGGCCTGCATGTTCTCGCCCCCACGACTTCAACTACTATGGATGCCATACTAGATTCGCAATCAAGACATTCATTCACGTAAAACATCATCATATTCATATCATAACAGTTATCATTGAACATAATTCATAATAACATATCTTTACGAAAATGTTACTTACAGTGATTCTTGATACCGAGTGCACGGTCTTCACGTTGTCCTGTAACATCAACAATATAACATATTTCTTAACATTCATCATCATTATACATTAAATCATACATGCCTTAACATCCTTTCATATTCATTCTCATGTTCAATCTAATCTTCCTTTACTTCAATTCATGTTCATAAGATGTTAAATAAGGCCATTAATACGTTAAAAATCATGTGGAGCAACTTGCCAAACTTTCCTGAAAATAAGCCTTCCCGCTCGAGCGCAACTTTGGCCGCTCGAGCGGCCAGTACAATTTCCCCAAAACTGCTGAGAGGTGGATTTCTCCGCTCGAGCGGGCTCCCCTCCGCTCGAGCGCACCCTGCGAAATTCGGAAACTCTGGTTCGTCTTCTCCACTTCACCCTTTTCTTCCCTTTTTGTAAAACCACTTCCAATTTCATCTCAAGATACTTGATAAACATCATAATTTAACCATTATGTCTTCAATTCATAACCCACATGAATCATTTACAACATCAAACCCATAAATCAAGATAGAAGTCCATAATTAAACACATCAAAGCTTCATTTCTAAACATCCATGGAAGTTTCCTCAAAGCTTTTCAAAAATCATAAATTCATGCCAAGTAAAACCATATATACTCAAATTAAACATAGCTTCCCTTTCCAATCCATCTATTTATCATGAAATCATGAAAGATTCAACTCTACTTGAAGAAATTAGAGATAGATTCTTACCTTGATCACTCTATTAAGCTTGATTCCTCTTCCTCTCTTCTTCTCCTCTCTTGCTTTCTCTCCTTGGTCTCTCTCTCTCTCCACGAATTCACTCTCTCTCTCTCTTAGATATTTCTTTCCTCTTTTGTTTGAGTCAAATAAGGTCAACAAGCCTTATCTCATAATACATATATCAAATAAGTAAGCAATTGAGCCATAACTTTGAGCCAAACATGGCCTATGAATCAGACGGAATTCAGTCTTCAATTTATCGTTTCAGATAGTTCTAAAAATTCCCGGTATCGCATAGGTGTGTTCAATTTCATTTTCTGAATTCATTACGGTCATCAATTTCAGTCCCGAAGTTGTCATTTCAACAGATATTTCCCAATTCAAACAGATATTCTTCAATTAAATCATATAAACACATAATTAGGTACTGGTAATTACGTCATACAGGTCCGGGTCATTACATTACACAAGCCTCGTTCCAGCGCAAGAAGCCTGTAACAGGGCCGCGGGGGACCTCGCTACAGCTCGGACTCGATTTTGTGTCACGGTTCGTAATCTGAACCAAAGAGTCCAAATCCGGCAAATCGTTTTGAGAAAACAGATTTTTAAAAGAAGTGCCAAACATGGACTGCTTTGCCAGATACAGAGTCGCCACCTAAATATTTTATTTTGGGAAATTTAGGAAACCCTGACTCGTTGCCTAAGGCCACGTGTCCGTCATCACCAAAGTTGCCTCAGCTCGGGAACTTGGGTACGATTGGGGAAGGTCACTTCGTGAGCACCCCCGCTCGCCCGATCAAAGATCGGCCTCTACTAACCATGATATCTAGTTTTGAAAACATTATGTGTCCTTATTCCGGTTATTAGCCTAGATTTACTATGTGATGCGCACAGCATACAAGTATAGACTGGATCGCCTGAATTGGAACAAAACGTTTCATGTTTGTTTTTGAAAATGGTTTGATGGTGCTACTCGCAAGTAGGCTAAGACGTGAATTTGCCACCCTTGGGTGGGCTTAGAAAAGATGGTTTTGCCACTATCTAGTGGGCTTAAAACTCACAGTCAATGCATTATTCCAATTCAGATAACCCAACCTCCACCCACAGGCATTCAAGCAGGTATATCACATAAGCACATAGCCTCATGGTAAGTATGCTATTCATGGCAGTCACTCACACGCATGCAAGGATGCTAAAGCATAAAAACTCACCGAGTACTCCAAGCCAAAACAGAAGCTAATTAGAAATCCATACATGATCCTAATTATACAGAAATGCCTAATGCAACACATGCAAAAATGCAATTATAGCAGGCTCGGCTATTCTAAACATGGCATATGAGATGCGACAGCTAACATGTATTCAACTTGGAATTGAAATACAATGCAGTTAGTATGATGCGCCGAGCCAGGTGCATGCAAAACAGAATGAATGAATGCAACATGCTATCATACTGTATGCTAATTGAAACATGCCCTAATCTAACCATCATAAGCTGGTAAATAAAAGGGAGAAAGACGTGGGGTTGGAAGACATACATCACACACACGCACACTTATTACAATTATGCCCTCGCGTAGATGGTCCGAAAGAATAATACAGTCCCAAATGAATATTACAGTCCAAATAATAATACAGTCCAAATATGTACAAATCCCTAATTAGTTAACAAATTAACTAAGGAAAGCAATAAACTAGCATGCAAGCTAGGGACTGCCTCGACTCTGCTCCGGATGATGAATGATGCATGCTCGGGTTGCTTTGCGCGGAAATCCACGGCGATGCCCCGATTAGCCTCTGTTTGCAATTATTTTTGGAATGCGTGCCAAACTCCGGAAGGCTGCTGATTCTTGATTTGCTGTAACAGAGAGCAACAAAGGGGCATGGCAATGTATTTTCACATATGTATGCATGTCTCGATCCTCGTGCCACCAATCACGCATCTCGATGCATGATGGCCGAGGAGTCGAATTGCACAACTCAATATGGAATGAATGCACATGAGGACACAATAAGACCTAATTCCATCATGGATAATCCGGAGTGTCGGTGACTGGGAATTGAGACACGTTCCGTCACTCGGAGTACGAAACGCACCTCGTTTCCCGTGCTCGGGCTAACCCCTATCCCAAACACGATGCACTATGCATGACATGCATGAATGCAACTAAGATACAACCTAACATACACAATGCTATGGAATGGCATACACGATGCACGAGGTAACATGGCATACACAATGCGCTAATATACAACCTAGCATACGCAATGCTATGAAATGAAATGGCATACACAATGCATAATGGGCTTACACCAACACAAGTGGACCTCAGCCACACTCACGTAGGAGGCCATTAGATGAAAATGAGACACTCAAAATGCGTGCACACGTGCACGCAAACCGAGGACCGACCCTAAGGCACCGAAATGCCACTCTAACAAGACATGGCGAAGCATAGAATATGGCATACTAGCATGAAAATTTCAGAGGCAATAAGTGATGCAAAACAGCCCCGAAAGATGGCAAAATGACACCCGATGCATGGAATGAATCCCGAAACATGAAATTAAGCGCATGGATTGACTTACAGCTATACAAAGCATGCATTTTTTGAACATGAGACCCAAAGAAAGAATCAAGGAAATCCCAAAATAAGCACATTTACAGTTTTAAGAAAGGCCAAACAGTGAGCACAAATAGGCCTAAATTAGCATGTAAAAATGGTCAAAATGAGGGGTAATTAAGCAAGTGGCAGCTGCTGACTTCAAACACAAGAGGGCCCTTCAACAATGTTTAAGAGGGGCCCAAAATATGGCATTTTACAGTTGATGGCCAGACTCAAAATAGTCCACAAGCATACTCAAAATACTATGCAAAATAAGGCCAAAAGAGGGTATAAACACAAAGTATAAAAAGGATCCCTCAAATAGTAAAAGACCCTTAATGAAACATGAAAAGGGGGTCAAAATAAGGCTACTTTCAGTTCGGACCAGAGCCCAAAAACAGAAGCATAAAAGGCTAATAAATCATGTAAAAATGGGGGCAAGAGAGGGGTAAAGAGACAAGTGGCACATGGGAGCCCCAAACAGTGATGAGCCCTTCAACAATGTTGAATAAGGGCTCAAAATAAGCAAATTCACAGTTTACTACATGCCTCAAAACAGATTATACATAGGCCAAAAATAATATGCAAGAAAATGGCATAAAGATAGGTAAAGAAGCAAGTGCCACCAAGAGGCCTCAAACAGTGAGAGGCCCTTAACCAAACATGAAGTAGAGCTCAAAAAAATGCTATATTCAGTTAAGGTCGGAGCTCAAAAGTGTAAGCAAGAATGGCTAAGAAATGGTGCGAAAATAAGCTCAAAAGAGGGGAAATGTCACTCACCCTTGAAGACCAAACTTTAGCAAACTTTTGGCTTGAGAAATGGTGCCTCCAAATCTCTGAGAAGGCCCTCCAAGCTGCTGGAATGGAGTGGTGGTGTGGTGCTAGGTGGTGGTGTAGAAATGAGTGTAGGACTTGAGAGGTTTAGAGCTTGGAGTGAGGAAAAGAGGGAGAGGCAATATAGGAGCTCCAAGGGGTTTTTTTCTAACCCCTAAACCAGAGCTGGAGGCTGGTTTATATAGGCAAAAGAGGGGGAGAAAAAGGGGGGGAAATGGATTCAAGTTTCCCCCCAAAAAGTTGGCCCCCCGGATACAAAATCTGGGGGGGAAAAAAGTGTATATTTGTAATGTACCAACTGTAAGGATTCTGGCCGGCCAGGTATTGGATTTGCAGGTGGCCGGCCGGCTCTCCCCATGGCCGGCCGGCCAAGGGTCAAAAAGGCCAAGTGTAATTACTAACCGACCACCACAAATTGGTGGCCTCCCAGGTGTTCTCAACACAACCCTGTGGTCAAAAATTGGCAACAGTGAACCAGGAGAGAGAATAGGCCACTTTTAGGAGGGGTTGAAAAGGGTCAATCACAATTACTAGCCGACCATATGATATTTGTGGCCTCCCATGTGTGTACAACACAAATATGTGGTTTGGAGCTGGAAAAAGTGGACTTAGGGTGGTCAACATTGGCTTTCGAGTGATAAAAACGGGCGTCGGAGGGCGATGAAGGAATATAACTGGTTGCTGAAACAATTACTGGCCTCCCACCCTTCTATGACCTTCCTGGTGATGAAACAGAGGTCCCTGCAAAAAATGAACACAAACCGATGCAAAATGAAGGTTCGGGGGCTGAAACGCGCAGTCCGAGGCCCCGAAAATTGACTGTTAGGCACCAGGAGTGGTGTTCGACCACGAAGTGGGTCTCTCAAACCATAGTGTCCCTCAAAAGGGAGTAAATAAGATATGTGCCAAAAACCAGAGCAAACGGAGATGGTTAAGCGGTCCCGAACCGAGGCACACGGCCAACGACTCCGAAAATCGGGAACCGGGCTCCGAAATGGGCAAAATGGCCCACGACCACGAAACGTAGCCTACGGCCACTGAGAGATGGTCTACGAGACCTCTCCCTCCCTTCTGGAAGAAAAACAAGGAAAACCGAGCCTGGCTCGCAAACCGAGGCAAAGCATAAGATAGCCCAGAGGTCCGGAGGCAAGGCTCGCAGCCGAGACTCTGAAACCTCTGGACGAGCACAGTATGCAACATCACCAAGCGCTCAATCGGTGACGTCTGAGTCTTAAGGTCGGTCAAAAATGGGGTGTCTACAGTTGCCCCTCTTTGACAGAACTCGAAAGTCACAAGTGACGGGAGTGAATGTCAAAGCCCAGAGACGACCCATTTTTGACAAGGCCGAAGACTTAGACAATCATACAAGATAAACAGAGATATGCCCGCAGGCGCGCCCGCAGGCAAGGGGCAAAATGTAAAGCGATATGCACAGGGCCAGATGTAACTTAAAGATCATGCAAATGCAGCAAGCTGTAATGAAGCAAGTATTCGCGAATAGATGCAACAGTTTTAAGTAAGAATGTAAAGCAACAACTACATTTCATGCAGTTAAGAATGCGGAGAATTATTCCATTCTCGTCGCGTCTCACACGGAGAAGATACGATACCTGCGTGATCCGTCTGGTCGCACCAGCTTCAAATGAACTGTACATACAATATCGTGCCTGCAAAAGAAAGAAACTCAACAAGCACAACATTCTTAGCAACATATATTCAATGTGATATCGAAAGTTCGACAAACGTGGTGTCGGTGGGTGAGTGCATCGCAATGCGAGAAATGAGCGTTCGTGACAACGCAAGCTTAAGCACAGAGGCATGGTAATATCACGAAAACGTGCATAACAATGCAAGTATGTTCATGAGAATGCAAGTTATGTGCACAACAATGTAGAATAAGCGCGAACTAGAATGCATGTTTGTCACGAAACAACAGGCAGAGAAATGCGCGTTTCGGTGAGAGCGACTCGACCGCGGCCTCCGGTTTACATCCCGGAGAGATCACAACATGTTCAAAAAGGACACATCTCACTTTCGATGAGTAATGATGAGATACGCGTCAGGAGTTGAAACTGAAGTTCCGGCGGAGCGATTTCGCGACAGGAAGTGCACTTCTTTTGTACTTTTTCAGGTCCCGGGAACTCCAATCCTTCCCAAAATTTACAGAGAGCTTGGGACCCACCTAGAGATCACTACCGGCCAGTTTTCTTTCCCAAGGGAGGCCATCAGCTAGGTTTTGAAAAGGAGATGGCCGGCCAGCCTGAAAAGGTGGCCGGCCGGCCACTTGCCCAAATCCGCGGGCATTTTGGTCTTTTCACCTTCTTTTCTTTAAATCCACTCACCCAAACACTTTGAGCTCATAACCTCAACTCCGAAATCATCTCCTCTAGCTCCCCAAACCATTTTCTCCCTCAGATCTGTGCTCTATACGCGTTTTCCAACGTCCCACGCAAGTTGTTTCTGTGAAATCTTTCAGTTTTAAGCACTTTGAACCGATTAAATTTTGATTTCGGGGCTTTTTTTCTCATTTTTGCCACTTGAGGTGAGTTTGCCTCAACATTTGGAAGATTTTCTCGGGAGTTGACTTTTGTTGACTTTTTCATTTCTCGAGAGTTGACTTTTGTTGACTTTTTCCAATTGTGGCTCATTTTTGCCTGTTTTTTGCTTCTTTTGCAGATTTTCTGAAATGGCCGGCCATTTTCCCCACGGTGGGGGTCCTCCGGGTGCTGGGGATGATCCTGACATTATGGCTCTGCCTCCGGGGGTTCGACCCTTCATTCCCGAGAGGTACGTCCCGCCGGCACACGTTCTTCCACGAGCTGTTTTCCATCATTTCACAGACTTTGATGAGCGAGCGTCCGGGGATCTACTTCTGCGGGAGCCAGAGTATCACCTTTCATATGAGGCACGAGAGGTATTTACTTCGTTTTTACCTTTTCTGCAACATATTCTGCATTTTTCATGCATTCTATGCCTTTGCCACGTTTGTCTGCTCATTTTGAGTCCACAGCTTACTCAGAACGTTTAGTGTATGACATAGCATTCTGTTTATATTCTGAACACACAGTTCTCAATCGTTTGAATTTCTGAACATTTAACCCATAAATTGATTGTGAACAAACGGCACACACTGGTAGAGAATTGAACACCCAGCCCAATACTTGAATTCTGAAATGAACACACAGCCCATTCTTTGATGTCAAACACACAGTTCATTGTTGAGGTGAACTCACGACACACACTGATTGAGAGTTGAGCACGCAGCCCAAACATTTGTGATGAACACACAGCCCACACTTTGATGTCGAACACACAGCTCGTTGTTGAGGTGAACACACGGCACACACTGATTGAGATTTGAACACGCAGCCCAAACATTTGAGATGAACACACAGCCCATACTTTGGTGTCGAACACACAGCTCGTTATTGAGGTGAACGCACGGCACACACTGATTGAGATTTGAACACGCAGCCCAAACATTTGAGATGAACACGCAGCCCAAACTTTGATGTCGAACACAGAGCTCGTTGTTGAGGTGAACGCACGGCACACACTGATTGAGATTTGAACACGCAGCCCAAACATTTGAGATGAACACACAGCCCATACTTTGATGTCAAACGCACAGCTCGTTGTTGAAGTGAACACACGGCACACTGTAACAAGCCCGCGAGGGACCTCGCTACAGTTCGGACTCGATTTTTGTTGTGGTTCTAAATCTGAACCAAAGAGTCCAAATCCGGCAAATCGTTTTGAGAAAACTGATTTTTTGAAAGAAGTGCCAAACATGGACTGCTTTGCCAGATAACAGAGTCGCCACCTAAATATTTTTTAAATGGGAAATTTAGGAAACCCTGACTCGGTGCCGAAAGGCCACGTGTCCGTCATCACCAAAGTTGGCTCGGGAACTTGGGTACGATTGGGGAAGGTCACATCGTGAGCACCCCCGCTCGCCCGGTCAAAGACCGGCCTCTACTAACCATGATATCTGTTTTTGAAAACATTGTGAGTTCTTATTCCGGTTATTAGCCTAGGTTACTATGTGATGCGCACAGCATACAAGTATAGACTGGGTCGTCTGAATTGGAACTAAAACACTTCGTGTTTGTTTGTTTGAAAGTGGTTTGCTACCCGCAGGTAGGCTTAAAATGCAGATTTTGCCACCCTCAGGTGGGCTTAGAAAAACATGGTGTTGCCACAATCTAGTGGGCTTAAAAACAAACAATCAGTGATTTGTCCCAATCCAGATAACTCAACCTCCACCCACAGGCATTCAAAGCAGTTATATCACATAAGCATTTAGCCTCATGGTAAGCATGCTATCATGGCAACACTCACACGCATGCAAGGATGCTAAAGCATAAAACTTACAGAGTACTCCAAGCCAAAACAGAAAACTGATTAGAAATCATGCATGATCCTAGAATATACAGAAATGTCTAATGCAACACATGCAAAGATGCAAACTATAGCAGGCTCGGCTATTCTAAAGATGGCATATGAAATGCTACAGCTATCAAGTATTCAATTTGGAATTGAAATACAGATGCAGTTTGTATGATGCGCCGAGCCCGGTGCATGCAAAACAGATGAATGATGCAAAACATGCTGTCATACTGTATGCTAATTGAAATATGCCCTATATCTAACCATCATAAGCGGGTAAATAAAAGGGAGAAAGACGTGGGGTTGGAAGACATACATCACACTCACCCACACTTATTACAAGTTTGCCCTCGCGTAGAGGGTCCGAATAAATAATACAGTCCGAAATGAAAGAATAATACAGTCCAAATAAACACAATTTCTAATTAATCGACAAATTAATTAAGAAAAGCTGTAAACTGGCATGCAAGCCAGGGGCTGCCTTGCTTCTGATGAATAGCATGTTGGGCTGCCTGGCGCGGAAATCCACTGGGATGCCCCAATTAGCCTCTGTTTGCAGTATTTCTCGAAATGCGCGCCGGATCCCAGAAAGTTGCTAACTCTTTATTTTGCTGCAACAGAGAGCAGGAAAAGGGCATAGCAATGTATTTCACAAATATATGCATGCCTCGATCCTCGTGCCACCAATCACGCATCTCGATGCATGATGGCCGAGGAGCCGAATTGCACAGCTCAATATATGGTGAATGCAGATGAATGCTACAACAAAAACCTAACTCCATCATGGGTAATCCGGAGTGTCGATGACTTGGGAATTGAGATCCGTTCCGTCACTCGGAGTATGAAACGTGCCTCGTTTCCCGTGCCCGGGCTAACGCCTATCCCGAACACGATGCAATATGCATGATATGCATGAAATGCAACTAAGATACAGCATAGTATGCACAATGCTGATGAAAATGAGATGCCTCGAAATACGCACCCACGGGCACGCAAACCGAGGCGATAATGTAAAATGCAAATCGGATAAAACAGAGTGCCTCAAAATGCGTGCACACGGGCACGCAAACCGAGACGATGATGTGAAATACAAATCGGATAAAACTGAAGTGCCTCGAAATGCGTGCACACGGGCACGCAAACCGAGGCGATGATGTGAAATGCAGATCGGATAAAATCGAAGTGCCTCGAAATGCGTGCACACGGGCACGCAAACTGAGGCGGTGGCATACGCAATGCAAATGACATACGGAATGCAAATTGGGCTTACGCCAACATGAGAGGGCCTCAGCCGCACTCACATAAGCTGCCGTCGGATAAAAAAGAGCTGCCTCGAAATGCGTGCACACGGGCACGCAAACCGAGGCGGTGATGTAAAAGCGTGAAAATACAAATTGGGCTTACACTAACATGAGAGAGCCTCAGCCGCACTCACATAAGATGCCGTGAGACGAAAATGAAGTGCCTCGAAATGCGTGCACACGGGCACGCAAACCGAGGCAATGATATATAGGCATGAAATGGCATAAAAATGCAAATTGGGCTTACACTAACATGAGAGGGCCTCAGCCGACTCACATAGGAAGCCAATGAATGAAAACGGAGTGCCTCGAAGTGCGTGCCCACGGGCACGCAAACCGAGGCAATGCACTAAGGCATGAAATGACATAGGAAATGATATGCAAGCATGCAAACCAAATTTCAGTAGCTAAAATGATGCACAAATAGCCCCCGAAGTATAATAAAATTACAACCGAGGCCCGAAATGCGATGAAAAGCACCCGAAATGGCCTACAGCTATGCTATACATGCAAAATTGACACATGGCAGCAAAAAACAGTAGCAAGGCAGCCCCAAAAATAACATATTTCCAGTACAAAACAAGGCCAAATTATGATCACAAGTATGGCAACGATAGCTTGCAAAAATACGGAAAAAGAGAGGATTTACAAAGCAAGTGGTATCTACAATGCTCAAACCCAAAAAATCAGTTCTACAACATTCGAGAGGGACTAAAAATATGCATTTTTACAGAAGATGAGATCCCCAAATTCAGTGCGTAGATATACTATACATAGCATGCAAAATAAGGGCCAAAAGAGGGTTATAAAGAGAGGTACCAAATGGATGCACCAAACCAGAAAAGACCCTTAATAAAACTTGAAGAATAGCCCAAAACAAGACATTTTCTAAGCCTGATGAAGGCTGAAATCAGAGGCTAAGATGGCCTAAACAAGCATGCAATTTTACGGTAAATAAGATGGATTTCAAAGTAAGTGCCAAAAATATCCACCAAATGGCTTAAGGCCCTTAACAAAGAAAGACAAGGAGACAAAAATAAGGCTCTTTCTAAGCCTGATGAAGGCTGAAATCCGGAGCCAAATAAGTCTAACAAAGCATGCAAAACATGACCAAAGAGAGATACAAAGAGAGGCCATTCATGGAGACACCAAACAAGATTGGTCCCTTCTACAATGTTGTAGAGGGACACAAAATAGGCTCAAAATCAGTTTATAGCATGCTCCAAAAATAAATGCACATAAGCTAAAAAAAGCATGCAAGTTTACGGTAATTTGGAGGATTTACAAAGGAGATGCATGATAGAGTCACCAAACATGGTTGATCCCTTCTTCAATGTTGAAGAGGGGCTCAAAATAGGCCCACTCACAGTTTATTACAGGCTCTAACACAGATCACACATAGGCCAAATATTCAATGCAAAATATTGACATATAAGATGATATTGAAACAAGTACCAAATGGGGCTCTCAAATGGGGTTGAGCCCTTAATCAAACATGAATACAAGCTCAAAAAAGACCTAATCTCAGTGAAGGTCGGAGCTCAAAACAATAAGAAAATGGGCCTAAGAAATGGAGCAAGAAAATGCTACAAAAGAGGGAAATGGAGACTTACCCTTGTAGACCTTCTCTTTTCTACTTCTTGGCTTGAGAAATGTTGCTTCTAAGCCTCTAAGAACCTCTCCTTGCTGCTGGAAATGGAGTGGTGATGGGGATGCTTGATGGTGATGAAGAAATGGCACCAAACTTGAAGAAAAAGACTTTGGAGCTATGGAAAATGGAGAGAAAATGGTGTATCTATCTCTCAAAAGTGTCTAACAATTATCCAACCTCTAAAATCTGAAGCAAAACCTCCCCTTTATAGAGCAAAAATGCACCAAAAATATCCAAAAAGCACCAAAATATCTAAAAAGCAACAAAATATCTAAAAAAGCAACAAAAATATCTAAAAAGCAACTCTCTAATCCTCCATACACTTGCTGAGACAATTGCTGGCCTCCCACCCTCCAGTGATCTTCCTGGTGCTAAAACAGAGGTACCTGCCAAAATTGAACAAAAACTAATGCAAAACGAAAGCTCGGGGACCAAAACCGCGCGGGGTCCCGAAAATGGGCTGCAGGCACCGAAAGTGGCGTTCGGCCACGAGGTGGGCATCAGAGGCCCCAGTGTCCCTCGTTATGCTAAAACAGAGGTCCCCACCGAAAATGAACGAAAACCGATGCGAAATGAATGCTCGGGGCCTAAACCGCGTAGTTCGGGGTCCCGAAAACCGGCTGTAAGCACCGAAAGTGGCGTACGGCCACGGAGTGGGCATCAGGGGCCCCAGTGTTCCTCGTAATGACAAAACAGAGGTACCTACCAAAAACCAGAGAAAACCGAGGTGGTTGGGCGGTCCCGAACCAAGGCACACGGCCTGACGGCTCCGAAAACCGGGAACCGGGCTCCGAAATGGGCAAAATGGCCTACGGCCACCAAAAGTAGCTCACGGCCACCGGGAGATAGTCTACAGGACCACTCCCTCCCCTCAGGAAAGAAAACTGAGAAAACCGAGCCTGGTTCGCGAACCGAGACAAGGCACAGAAGAGGGTTCGGAAGTCCGGAGGCAGGGCGCACGGCCGCAACTCTGAAACTTCTGAACGAGCACAGCATGCAACATCACCGAGCGCTCAATCGGTGACGTCTGAGTCTTAAGGTCAGTCAAAAATGGGGTGTCTACACACACACTGATTGAGATTTGAACACGCAGCCCAAACATTTGTGATGAACACACAGCCCACACTTTGATGTCAAACACATAGCTCGTTGTTGAGGTGAACACATGGCACACACTGATTGAGATTTGAACACGTAGCCCAAACATTTGAGATGAACACACAGCCCATACTTTGATGTCGAACACACAGCTCGTTGTTGAGGTGAACACACGGCACACACTGATTGAGATTTGAACACGCAGCCCAAACATTTGAGATGAACACACAGCCCATACTTCGATGTCGAACACACAGCTCGTTGTTGAGGTGAACACACGGCACACACTGATTGAGATTTGAACACGCAGCCCAAACATTTGAGATGAACACACAACCCATACTTTGATGTCGAACACACAGCTCGTTGTTGAGGTGAACACACGACACACACTGGTAGAGATTTGAACACGCAGCCCAAACATTTGAGATGAACACACAGCCCACACTGATTGAAAGTTGAACACGCAGCCCAAATAATTGATTTTCTGAACACACAGCTCACTGGCTTTACTTCGCACGCAGCCTTCTCATTTTATTTGCTCGCAGCTCATTCATTTCATTTGCACACTGCCCATTTATTTCATTTGCACATGGCTCATTCATTTTACGCTGAAACATGGATTTATTCTGAATGCAGGTGAGCTCTCGCACTGTGTGGGGATACGGCTCTACCGCGGCGCGGGATTGGTATGCCGAGCTTCCGGAGGCTGTCCGGGATTTGGTCGACTTGGCAGGGTTCGGGCCCTTCTGCACTGGGCTATCTCGTTGTCCTGCCAGGAGGACGCTGATGGCAGCTTTGGTGGAGAGATGGTGGGACACCACCAACTCCTTTCATTTTTCCGCCACGGGGGACTTGACTATGACCCCACTTGACTTTGCTGTGTTGACTGGCCTGGACGTGGGAGGTTGGCCGATTCCCTACGACGAGGATATGGGTGAGTGGGAGGCTGCTTGGGTGTACTTATTGGGGGCTCGCCCTCCTGTTGATAGGCTTTCAGGGAGAGTCCGATACACCTGGTTCTCTTCCCATTTTCGGAGGGTGGAGATGGAGCCCGGGACTCTTGAGGAGGTAGAGCAGTATGCCCGTGGTTTTCTGATGTTCCTTTTCGGGACTACTTTGTTCGCCGATAGAGGGAACATGGTTGGACTGTATCTATTGAGCGCTCTGGTGCACCTATCACAGGTCAGACGGTATGACTGGGGTGGCGCCGGCTTGGCCACCCTTTACTGCTATATGAGCGCGACCTCCCGCGGTCGGGGAGACTTGCTTGGTGGCTACTGGAGAGCTTGGGAGGTACTTTCTGTCCTTCCAATTTACATTTCTACTCCTTATTACTTATATCTTGCACACACGGCGCACTCTACACTCTGTATTTTGCCCTCAGCACTTTGCATTTACATTCTGCACTGTTTTCCACAGTTATGGGTCTATGTATACTTCCCGACATTGGCCCCAGAGTCGGTAGTGGAGGGGCCCCTCGTGACCCCGTACTCACTTGTATTTGAAGGCCAGCATCGGCCAAGACCTCGGGAGTCCCTCCTTTATCTACGGCAGTATTTCGACACGGTGCGGTCGACAGAGGTATTTCAGAACTCTCAGTCCTTTGTGTTTTCATCTCTGATCTGTCTTGCACTTTCCCGATTTCTGATTGGTTTATGCATCGGTTGTTTGCAGATTATATGGCAGCCTTGGGCGCCCTTAGGTGAGGGTATCCGATTTCAGTTTGCCGGAGGGCAGGGTGCTTCCCAGTACAGGATCCTATTCAAAGGGCCAGTTGGTAGGGCCTGGTTTCTGGGGGAGCGCTTCTTGCGTCAGGTATGGGGCTATACTTCTCAGGACCCTCCTTCAGCACCCCCAGTTGATATGCGGATCGCTGACAGGCTCTCTTCACGAGATGTTACTAATGCTATGCTGGGTACTGATGCCTTGCTGCATCTTGAGGAGGGAGATTATGCCACTTACCGTCACATCTACCTGATGCCTCCATTGACAGGAGTTCGTACTCCGGTGATGAGGCCTGCCAGCATGCCATCTTCGAGCCGGGCCCCGGTTACAGACACCCCTTCCACCAGCAGGGCCGGTACATCTAGAGGTGGGGGTAGACCAGTTCCCCGGATTCCTCCGACTTATCATCATCCCGGATGGCCGGACATGCCGACTGAGTTGATGAGGTGGCAGTATGGGACTACTTCTCCGGTTCCGATCCCGATAGAGCCTCCGATGCCTGGCCACCGATATGTGAGAGACCCCGACTCACCACCGGTATGTCTTTAAAGCTTTGATTCATTACTCAGATACTCGGACGTTCATTCCTTTACCGATGCCTTTGCCTTTGCATCTGCAGCCCCCCGTCGAGTACATGGATCAGGTGCTCGAGATGGTAGCCTCACTGGAGGGGATGGTCCTGCGTAGAGAGGCGCAGTTGTCCATCATGGGCTTCCAGGTACCCTTTAGTTTTCTAGCATTTATCATACTCCTGATGATATGCAGATTTTGATCATTCCACTGTACTGATAGGCTGTTTGTGTAGAGCACGTCTGACACACACCACATTTGTGCACTGTACTCGCCTACATCCACTCTGTGTAGTTTGCTTGTATCTGTATCTGATATACATGCTTGAGCTGATGTATTCTTTATTTTCAGATGCCCCCGGTATACGCTCAGCCACAGGGCGGGCCACCTGGGCCTTCTTGGGGAGGTGGGCCATTTGGGCCTTTTCGAGAAGCCGGGCCATCCAGGCATTCTCGAGGGACTGGGTCATCCAGGCCATTTCGAGGAGCTGAGCCATCCCGGCCTTTTCGAGGAGCTCAGGGAGGGGGGTCGTCTCGCAGACGCAGGGCACACCTTGTAGAAGAGGAGCCCGGTGAGGATGAGGAGGAGGAGGCTGCGGATCGTCTGTCGGAGACATCTGCTGATAGAGAGGGTAGTTCCGATCCCGACTTGGGGAGTGGAGGCGAGGCTGAGGGGGATCCCGAGGATAGTGGCTCCGACTTGGATGATGGTGGTGGTGCAGAGGCTGCTCCGCAGAAGAGGATGAAGAGGGCCTCTTATTCCCGCTCCCGAGAGCATTGATGCTGCAGTCCCCTGTTTTATTTACCTTTTTGCTAGTAGTTGTAGCACATTGTATATCATTAGGCAGTTTTATTTTTTGTAAAACTTGTACCTCTGTTTGCAAAATGTTGTAACAAAGGAAGCATGATGGAATGAAACAGCTTTTGTAAAAAGTATTGTATTTTACGCTTTCAGCATCGCATCGCATCATTTTGCACAAAAATGAGATTTTGAATGGAAATGTGCATTGTGTATTTACCGAGTCAGGTAGTGAACCGACACAACAAACCAAACAACTTATCTTACTAAGAAACAACAAAACCTTAGCAAGTTTACAACTCGATAAGCAAAACAAAACAACATTGATAAATAAAGAGTAACAACTCAAATACACAAAACTTTGACAACTCGATAATCAAAATAGCTCGACTGACACAACGACAACTCGATAAGCAAAACAACAACTCGATAAGCAAGACTGAACAACAACTCAATTAACAAAGTGTAGCTCGGACGATCTGGGCGACGGAACACACTCGAAAGAGAGGGAAATGGAGGCCTTCAACACTCCCCGGTGTATGGAAATGCTTGGAACTTCCTTCCGGAGGGTAAAACAGGATCAATGATACACATTGGAGCATGGCTGGCCACTTTTGGGAGCCGGCCGGCCAGTTTTTTACAACTGAGGGGAGAAAGGTAGCCGGCCGGCCACTTAGCTCTGTAACCACCAAACTTTTGACACGTGTCCCCCGAATAGTGTCTTATCCTCTTTAAAAAGCCTCAAACCCGTGGTTGATTCATTTCAACTTAGTCTTTCACCAAAATGGAGGCCTTCCTTGCCGAAAATCTCACAGTTTGGATGTCTTCTTTAGATGGCTCGGAAAAATTAAATTTTCGGGGTTTCGGCTTGAATGCACTATTCACGCTGAGCCGCACTCCGCTGCACTTCCCCTTTCTCCATGCCGCGGCGAGGTTTTGGAACCCAGTGACGCATGTTTTTAGCTTCGGCGGGCAAGAGGTATGTCCAACTTTCAAAGATTTTCAAATTCTGATGGAATCTAAACGTTATGAAGAGATTTTGCCCCAGTTTTGCTTCGGCCACGCCCAAGCTTTAGGGTGGATGTGTGGGCTCACCATGCATGATGCTCGATCTTTGATCTGCAATGGGGAACTGGACATTCTCGGGTTGATCCATCGCTTTTCTGATGCTGGTGACCGCAGCAACCACTATTGGCAAGGTTTTCGGCAACACGCCCTTTGCTTGTGTATGTTATCTCACTTTTTACTCGCTCCAGGCTTTGGTGGATCTAGCATTCGTCTGATTGAAGTTGCTCAAGGTTTGAAAGAAGGAAAAAGCTGTATCGCCATGACATTGGCCGAGACGCTGATGGGCTTGGATGCTTTCTATCGTTGGGAGACGACCAGATTTGCAGGGAGTCCACTACCGCTGCAGGTAATGTTTCCCACCCAATCTCACACATATATGGCTCACGTCACTCGGCCCTCAGGCTCGTTTTTCTCACAAAACCCTTTTCTCGCTTTTCTCTCATCGTACATCTCTCTATTCTTTATTCTCTCATTTTTCATCCCTCCCCAGGTATGGTTGATGGATAAATTGCAGGTTGTGGACTCTTGCCCAGCCTATTCAGCTCGCGGCTACTTCTTTCGCCAACGCTTAGTCGACGCCCATGATGAGGGGTGGTGGTTCGACTGGATGTGCAACCTGTCTGCAGATCGCATTGCTTGGCGTTGTCCTTGGCTCAATCTCCCGGCGATGAGCTATAGCATGTCTCGACTGGTCGGGATCCAGTTGATTGGTCTGACCCACTGCGTGTTTTACTTCCCGTTCCGGTTCCAGCGCCAGTTTGGCCATGATCAGACTTGCCCACCAGAGGGGATAGAGTACCCGGCTGCATTCCCGGTCCGAGGGGCTCAGCTTGCCCGCTATGCCACGGCATGGAGGACTCGAGAGCTCCTAGCCCCCGCTCCCACTTTCAGTTGTACCTTGTCTGACGAATGCTGGGATTGGCTCAATGAGGAGGCACAGATTGGGCCCAGCTTGGCATCAGAGGCTTCGACTAGCTCCGGGAGGGGGCGCAGGGACACCTGACTTAACTATGCCCCGGATTTATTGCTTTACTAGTACTTTCAAGTTTTTCTTCATGAATGTAATAAAAAGCAACTTCAATTTGTATGCAAGAGCAGGAGAACTCTGTTTTGAAATCAATGAAATTGAAGGTTGTGGGTACTGAAAATTTTCCGCTTTGGTCCAAAAATGGTCTTGGTTGTAAAGAGATTAATTTGAACAAAGTCAACTTTTATTAAAACTTTTCAAAACTGTTTCGATATGAATTAGAACTGGACACGCCTGAGATCTGTCACTAAGATGCACAACCCCGGATTCCAGCAACTGGAAAGTTGCCCCTAGTCTGCATAGCACCGCGGCACTGCACAGCAACGGAAAGTTGCCCCTAGTCTGAGAAGCACTGCACCGGAGATCACGATGAATGCTGATGGACAAGGATGACTGAGATGATCAAATGGACAAAGTTGATCAGGGAAAATGTTTATGGCTGAGCTTCAGGATGAAGTTGCCTACGTATCCCCAAGATGGGAATCAAGCCTTACGTAGTTCAGGCTTAGGCTCGGGTATTTTCACTCTCCTTTTGCGCTCTAACTTTTGCCAAGGCCGCCCTTTGCGAGTTTTCAACCTTGCGAGCTCAGTTTTTATAATTTCAAATTTTTTGTGCTCTGAGTTTTGCCTAGGTCGCCCTTTCGGGTTTTCGGCCTAGCGAGCCTCTCAAGGGTAATATTTCTTCAACTTGTCCATATTGATCGGTTGTGAAAACTCTAAGCCATCCAGATCCATCAGAACCACAGCTCCACCTGACCAGATAGACTTAATGATGTAGGGACCAGTCCAATTAGGTCTGAACTTGCCCCTAGGGTCATGGATGGGAGCTCGGTTGTCCTTGAGTACCAAATCTCCTTCCTTTAAATTCCTGGACTTAACTTTCTTGTTGAAAGCCCGGGCAATTCTGCGTTGATAGCCTTGAATGTGGTACAGTGCTTTCAGTCTTCTCTCGTCGAAAAGCATGAGTTCCTCGAATCTGCTCTGCTGCCAATCTGCCTCGGCTATTTGACACTCGGCCAATACTCGCAATGACGGAACCTCAATCTCGATAGGTAGAACGGCCTCCATCCCATAAACCAATGAATACGGAGTCGCCCCAGTGGAAGTTCTGATCGAAGTCCGGTAGCCCCACAGAGCAAACGGCAGCTTATCTGGCCAGTCCCGGTAGGTTTCCACCATCTTCTGCAATATATGCTTGATATTCTTGTTGGCAGCCTCGACCGCTCCATTGGTCTGCGGCCGGTATGTAGATGACTTTTGAAAAGCCACGTTGTATTTTCCCAATAAGTCAATCACCTCCTTCTTGAAGTGGGAACCGTTATCTGAAATTATCTCGTTTGGGACCCCGTAGCGACAGATGATGTTGTTTCTGATAAACTTCGCGACATGTGAAGCCTTCAACACCGTATACGATTGGGCCTCAACCCACTTTGTAAAATAATCTATCGCGACCAGGATGAACTCATGCCCATTTGACCCATTCGGAGTGACGGCCCCGATCACATCAATTCCCCAGATTGAAAATGGCCATGGCGAAGTCATATTGTACAGCTTTGACGGCAGGATGTTCATGCGATTTGCATGAATTTGACACTTGTGGCATCGCCGGACAAAATTGATACAATCTTCCTCCATGGTGGACCAGTAGTAACCCTGCCTGAGGATCTTCCGTGCTAGCATTACCCCGTTCATATGTGCTCCACATTCCCCTCCATGGATGGCTTCCATCAGACGCTTTGACTCGTCGGCATCAACACACAGCTTATGCATTCCCAGATGACCTCTCTTATACAGCTTACCCCCATAGATGATGAACTGAACGGCCATTCTTCTGATTGCCCTTTTATCCTTAGCATTTACCCCTGGCGGGTATGTTTTCTTCTCCAAGAAATTCCAAATGTTGTAATACCAGGAGTTTTCGTCCTGAACTTCATCTATAGCAGCAATCGACTCGTAGGCAGGTGCAAATTTCTGGTCAATGATGACTGGACGCATCCAGACTCCACACGGGATGTCTATCATAGAAGATAGAGTTGCTAAAGAATCTGCGAACCTGTTGTTCTCTCTTAGTAGATGAGCAAAGTTTAGCTTCTCAAACCGAGGAATTAGCAAGTCCAAGGTCTGGTGATACATCATCATCTTTTCCCCTTTTACTTTCCAGTCTCCTTTTGCTTGAGACACAACAAGGTTCGAGTCCCCAATGACGTCCAACCGTCTTGCCCTTAGTTCTAGGGCCGCTTCCAGACCAGCAATGCATGCTTCGTATTCTGCTTCATTGTTCGAGACTTTGAACTGGAGTTTGAAGGCTAGAGGGATACGGGAATTGTCGGGTGCTATCAATAACACTCCTATCCCGTACCCATGTTGATTTGACGCTCCGTCAAAGTACATCGTCCAAGTTTCATCGTCGATATACAGAATTGTTTCATCTGGGAATAGGTACTCAACTGCTTTATCCCCTTCAACCGGGTGGTCGGAAAGGAACTCTGCCACCGCTCCCCCCTTTACTGACTTGCGTGTTACATACTTCAGATCGAATTCGGAGAGCAACAGCAACCAACGAGCTAGCCTACCCGTAAGTGCTGGTTTCTCGAAAAGATATTTGATGGGATCGAGTCGCGAAACCAACATTACGGAGTGAGCTAACAGGTAGTGCCGCAGCTTCCTAATAGCCCATACCAAAGCTAAGCAAGCCTTTTCCAGTGGTGTGTAGCGAGTCTCATACTCTAACATCTTCTTGCTCAGATAGTAGATGGCCCTCTCCGCTTTGTCTCCAGATTCTTGTGCGAGCATGCAGCCCATGGTGGTCTCAGTCACTGAAAGGTACAATATCAACGGTTTCCCCGGTTCTGGTGGTGATAAAACGGGCGGGTTCTGTAGATATTCTTTAATCTGTTCAAACGCAACTTGGCACCGGCCGTCCCATTGGAACTTCTTGCCTTTCTTCAGGAGACCAAAAAGTGGTTTACAAGTCAAGGTTAATTTTGAGATAAACCGTCTTATGAATTGCACTTTACCCAGAAAGCCTCGCACCTCCTTTTCAGTCCTTGGTGGTGGCATTTCTAAGATGGCCTTGATTTTGGAAGGGTCGACTTCGATGCCTCTTTGTGTAATCAGAAACCCTAGCATTTTTCCCGCTGTAACACCGAATGTACATTTCTGAGGATTCAGCCGCAACCGAAATTCTCTGATCCTTTGAAAAAACTTGTGCAAGGCGGTGTAGTGGCCTTCTCTATCTTTGGACTTGACAATCATGTCGTCCACATACACCTCAACCTCCTTGTGGATCATATCATGTAATATTGTGGTCGCGGCCCGTTGATAAGTAGCTCCAGCATTCTTCAGCCCAAACGGCATGACTCTATAGCAGTATGTCCCCCACAGGGTGGTGAATGCAGTCTTTTCCCGGTCTTCTGGTGCCATTACTATCTGATTGTAGCCGGAGAAGCCATCCATGAATGAAAGCAACGCGTGCCTGTAGACGTCCCCGAACGCATCCCGGGGAGAGGAGTGCGAGTCCCCCCCGTTCTGGTTCGATATTGGGTCACTACAGTTCGAAGGACTCAAATGTCACGGTTCTAAATCTCGAACCAAAGAGTCCAAATCCGGCAAATCGTTTTGAAAACAGATTTTTTTTTGAAGGAAGTGCCAAACATGGACTGCTTTGCCAGATACAGAGTCGCCACCTAAATATTTTTTAAAGGGGAAATTTAGGAAACTCTGACTTGGCGCCAAAGGCCACGTGTCCGTCATCACCAAAGTTGCCTCGGCTCGGGAACTTGGGTACGATTGGGGAAGGTCACTTCGTGAGCACCCCCGCTCGCCCGGTCAAAGACCGGCCTCTACTAACCATGATATCTTATTTTGAAAACATTGTATGTTCTTATTCCGGTTATTAGCCTAGATTTACTATGTGATGCGCACAGCATACAAATATAGACTGAGTCGTCTGAATTGGAACAAAACATTTCATGTTTGTTTGTTTGAAAATGGTTTGCTACCCGCAGGTAGGCTTAAAATGCAGATTTTGCCACCCTCGGGTGGGCTTAGAAAACATGGTGTTGCCACTATCTAGTGGGCTTAAAACAATCAATCAATGAATTATTCCAATTCAAATAACCCAACCTCCACCCACAGGCATTCAAGCAGGTATATCACATAAGCAAATAGCCTCATGGCAAGCATGCTATCATGGCAACACTCACACGCATGCAAGGATGCTAAAGCATAAAACTCACCGAGTACTCCAAGCCAAAACAGAAACTAATTAGAAATCATGCATGATTCTAAGTATGCTGAAATGCCTAATGCAACACATGCAAAATGCAACTATAGCAGACTCGGTTATTCTAAACATGGCATATGGAATGCTACAACTAACACGTATTCAATTTGGAATTGAAATACAAATGCAGTTTGTATGATGCGCCGAGCCCGGTGCGTGCAAAACAGATGAATGATGCAAACATGCTGTCATACTGTATGCTAATTGAAATATGCCCTATATCTAACCATTGTAAGCAGGTAAATAAAAGGGAGAAAGACGTGGGGTTGGAAGACATACATCACACTCACCCATGCTTATTACAATTATGCCCTCGCGCAGAGGGTCCGCATAAATGTACAGTCCCGAATAAAAGAATAATACAGTCCGAAATAATACAGTCCGAATAGTATACAAATTCCTAATTAATTAACGAATTAACTAAGAAAGCTGTAAATTGGCATGCAAGCCAGGGACTGCCTTGACTCCGCTCCGGATGATGAAATGATGCATGTTGGGCTGCCTTCTCACGGAAATCCACGGCGATGCCCCAATTAGCCTCTGTTTTGCAATGTTTCTTGAAAAACGCGCCAAGTCCCGGAAGACTGCTGATCCTGAATTTTGCTGCAACAGAGAGCAGGAAAGGGGCATAGCAATGTATTTCACAAATATATGCATGCCTCGATCCTCGTGCCACCAATCAAGCATCTCGATGCATTATGGTCGAGGAGCCGAATTGCACAACTCAATATAGAATGAATGCACGTGAATGCTATAACAAAACCTAACTTCATCATGGATAATCCGGAGTGTTGGTGACTTGGGAATTGAGACGCATTCCGTCACTCGAAGTACGAAACGCGTCTCGTTTCCCGTGCAATATGCATGGTATGCATGAAATGCAACTAAGATACAACCTAGTACACAATGCGGATGAAAATGAGATGCCTCGAAATGCGTGCACACGGGCACGCAAATCGAGAAAATGCATGAATGCAATCTAAGATACAACCTAGTATGCACAATGCGGATGAAAATGAAGATGCCTCGAAATGCGTGCACACGGGCACGCAAATCGAGGAAATGCATGAATGCAATCTAAAATACAACCTAGTATGCACAATGCGGATGAAAACGAAGATGCCTCGAAATGCGTGCACACGGGCACGCAAACCGAGGCAATGGCATACGGAATGCAATGAGACTGAAATGACAAATACAATGCAACATGGACTTATACTAACATGAGAGAGCCTCAGCCGCACTCACATAAGAGGCCGTCGGATAATGAAGCGCCTCGAAATACGTGCACACGGGCACGCAAACCGAGGCAATGACATAAATGCATGAAATGGCCTTAAATATGACATACGATGGGACCAGAATGAGGTGTCTCGAAATGCGTGCCCATGGGCACGCAAACCGAGGAAATGGCATACGGAATGTGATGATGCTATACAGAATGCGAAGTGGACTTACACCGACATGAGTGGGCCCCAGCCACACTCATATAAGAGGCCGTCGATCGAAAATGAAGTGCCTCGAAATGCGTGCACCCGGGCACGCAAACCGAGGCAAAGGCATACAGGCAATGAGACTAAGATGACATACAGAATGCGAAATGGGCTTATACTAACATGAGTGAGCCTCAGCCACACTCACATAAGAGGCCGTCGGATGAAAATGAGGCGCCTCGAAATGCGTGCGCACGGGCACGCAAACCGAGGCAATGGCCCTAAGGCATGAAACGGCATGCAAATGCAATGATGGGCTTATACCAACATGAGAGGGCCTCAGCCACACTCACATAGGACGCCGTCGGATAAAAAAGAGATGTCTCGAAATGCGTACCCGTGGGCACGCAAACCGAGAAATGGCCCGAAGGCATGGAATGACATACGAAATGAAATGAGGGCTTACACCAACAAGAGAGGGCCTCAGCCGCACTCACATAGGATGCCGTAAGATGAAAAAATGAGATGCCTCGAAATGCGTGCCCGTGGGCACGCAAACCGAGGCAATGGTCCTAAGGCATGAAATGGCATACGAACTGAGACGTGGCATATGGCATATGGCATATGGAGCATGCAAATTTCAGCAGCCAAAATGATGCAAAACAGCCCCCGAATCATAGCAAAATTACACCCGATGCCCGAAATGCAATGGAATGGCCTACAGCCATGTCAAACATGCACAATATGGACATGAAGTGTAAAGACAGATGCTAGGAAGCCCCTAAACTAGCATTTTTCCAGTACAAAGTATGGCCAAACAACAATCACAAGTATGGCAAAAATAGCATGCAAAAATGGGGGAAAAGAGGGGAATAATGAAGCAAGTGATATATGCAATGCTCAAACTGAAAAATACAGTTCTACAACATTGAAGAGGGACCAAAAATATGAATATTTACAGCTTATGACAAGCCCCAAAACAGTATGTAGACTTGCTAAAACTGTCATGCAAGAAAGAAACCAACAAAGGCTAAAACATGAAGTATGCCTTACATTCATCAAACAGCCTTGGACCCTTAACAAAACATGACAAGAAGGCCAAAATATGGACATGTTCAGTACTGATGGTGGCCGAAAACAGAAGCTAGATAGGCCTAAAAAAGCATGCAAAATGGGGGTCAAAGAGAGATATAATGGCAAGTACAACATGGAGACCCCCAACTAGGTTGATCCCTTCTACAATATTGTAGAGGGACACAAAATAAGCTTACCCACAGTTTATGACGTGCTCCAAAACAAATTTCATGTAGGCCAAATAAATCATGCAAATTTACGGTAAATGTGAGAAATTATGAAGCAAGTGCATGATAGAGAGGCCAAACAGGGTTGAACCCTTCTTCAATGTTGAAGAGGGGCTCAAAATAGGCCCACTCACAGTTTATATCAGGCTCAGAAATAGATCACGCATAAGCTAGATGAAGCATGCAAAAACAAGGGCTAAACATGGATTCAAAGCAAGTGGCATATGGAGCATGAAAACAAGGTTGAGCCCTTCTTCAATGTTAAAGAGAGGCTCAAAATAGACACAATATCAGTTCATGAGATACTCCAAATCAGATCACACATAGGCCAAATATTCAATGCAAAATAATGGCATATAAGAGGATATTGAAACAAGTGTAAGATAGAGGGCTCAAACAGGGTTGAGCCCTTAAACAAACATCAAGAATAGCTCAAAAGAGGACCACTTTCAGTATTGGTCGGAGCTCAAAACAGTGAGAAAGTAGGGTTAAGAAAAGAGACAAGAAAATGGTGTAAAAGAGAGGGATTGAGACTTACCCTTGAAGACCTTTCTTTCCTTGCTTCTTGACTTGAGAAATGTTGCTTCTAAGCCTCTAAGAACCTCTTCTTGTTGTTGGAAATGGAGTGGTGATGGTAGTGCTTGATGATGATGAACAAAAGGCACCAAAACTTGAAGATTTTAGAGAAATGGAGATAGAGGAGTGTATGTATGCTTGAGAGCAAAATTTCTAACCCTTGGGACAAGTTCTTGGCTGCCTTATATGGACAAAAGGAGGGGTGTAAAGGTGGAGGGAAATGCACCCAAGTGTTCCCCTCCAAAATATCCCCCGGATACAGGTCTTATCTGGGGAAAACAGCTATACAGCTGTAAAGTATGCACTGAGAGGATGCAGGCCGGCCAGGCATTTTTATTGGAGGTGGCTAGGGGCAAAAAAGGAAAGTGAGAATTGCTGGCCGAGCTCTATACATTGGTGTCCTCCCATGTCCTCTCTTCAAGGCCCTGTGGTTGGAATTTGGCAACTCTGAACAAGGAGGAACAACAATCCAACCCTAGGAGAGGCTCAAAAATGAAAAGAATAATTACTGGCCGAGCACCATTTTTTAGGATCCTCCCAGGTCTCCTCAACACAAATATGTGGTTTTGGCTCAAAGAAAAAGGCCCTAGGGTGTTCAACATTAGCCCGGAAGTGAGAAAAACGGGCGCCGGGGGGCGCCGGAGGAGCATAACTGGTTGTTTGAGACAATTATTGTGATCCCACCCTCCAGTGATCTTCCTGGTGATAAAACAGAGGTACCTGCCAAAAATGAACAAAAACCGATGCAAAACGAATGCTCGGGGGCCAAAACACGCAGTTCGGGATCCCGAAAACCGGCCGTTAAGCACCGAAAGGGGTGTTTGGCCACAAAGTGGGTATCTAAGACCGCAGTGTCCCTTGAAAGGGAGTAAATGAGATGCATGCCAAAAACCGGAGGAATCGGAGATGGTTAGGCGGTCCCGAACCGAGGTATACGGCCTGACGGCTCCGAAAACCGGGATCCAGGCTCCGAAACGGGCAAAATGGCCTACGGCCACGAAATGTAGCCCACGGCCACTGAGAGATGGTCTACTGGACCTCTCCCTCCCCTCAGGAAAGAAAACAGAGAAAATCGAGTCTGGTTCGCAAACCGAGGCAAGGCACAAAAGAGGGTTCGGAAGTCCGGAGGCAGGGCGCACGGCCGCGACTCTGAGACTTCTGAACGAGCACGATATGCAACATCATCGAGCGCTCAATCGGTGATGTCTGAGTCTTAAGGTCGGTCAAAAATGGGGTGTCTACAGTGCCCTGCTGTGAAATCCACCAACTCATCAATATGCGGTAAGGGAAAGTCGTCCTTCGGACTAGCTCTGTTCAAATCCCTGAAGTCTACGCATACTCGGATCCTGCCATCTTTTTTCGGCACCGGAACGATGTTGGCCAACCAAGTCGGGTATTCTGATACCAGCAGGAAGCCTGCGTCGATTTGCTTGGTGACCTCTTCCTTAATCTTGAGAGCCCAATCCGGGCGGATCCTCCTGAGTTTCTGTTTGACTGGTCGGGCCTCGGGGTTGTAGACACCCCATTTTTGACCAACCTTAAGACTCAGACGTCACCGATTGAGCGCTCGGTGATGTTGCATATTGTGCTCGTTCAGAAGTCTCAGAGTCGCGGCCGTGCGCCCTGCCTCCGGACTTCCGAACCCTCTTCTGTGCCTTGCCTCGGTTTGCGAACCAGACTCGGTTTTCTCTATTTTCTCTTCCTGAGGGGCGAGAGGTCCAGTAGACCATCTCTCAGTGGCCGTGGGCTACATTTCGTGGCCGTAGGCCATTTTGCCCATTTCGGAGCCTGGTTCCCGGTTTTCGGAGCCGTCAGGCCGTGTGCCTCGGTTCGGGACCGTCCAACCATCTCCGATTCCTCCGGTTTTTGGCATACATCTTATTTACTCCCTTTCAAGGGACACTGGGGTCTTAGATACCCATTTTGTGGCCAAACACCACTTTCGGTGCTTAACGGCCGGTTTTCGGGACCCCGAACTGCGTGTTTTGGCCCCCGAGCATTCGTTTTGCATCGATTTTTGTTCATTTTTGACAGGTACCTCTGTTTTATCACCAGGAGGGTCACTGAAGGGTGGGAGGCTAGCAATTGTCTCAACAACCAGTTATGCTCCTCCGGCGCCCCCCGGCGCCCGTTTTTCTCACTTCCGGGCTAATGTTGAACACCCTAGGGCCATTTTCTTCGAGCCAAAACCACATATTTGTGTTGTACACACATGGGAGGACCCTAAAAACACATGGCCAGCCAGTAACTCCAATTGAACCTTTTGAACCCCTCCTAAAAGTGGCTTGTTCTCTCTCCTGTTTTACATTTTCCAAATTTGAACCACATGGTTGTGTTGAGGACACCTGGGAGGACACCAATATCTGGTGGCCGGCCATTAACTCAACTTGACCCTTTTGACCCCTAGCCGGCCGGCCGGCCATGGGGGGTGGCCGGCCGGCCACCTGCAGCAAAAACACCCAGCCGGCCAACATCCTCAGGTTGAGTACATTCCAGCTGTGCCTTGGTTTTCCCCCAAAAATATCTCTATCCGGGGGACCCTTTTGGAGGAAAATAAGAGCTCATTTCCCTCCATTTGGCCAAGGATTCCTCTCTCCCTCTCTTGTCTACATTGGTGTCCTCCCAACTCAAGAGAAGAGACCACAAGCATTGGTTGGAGCATATACATACATACCACTTCATTTCCTTCAAGTTTTGGTGCCATTTCTTCATCACCTTCAAGCTCTACCATCACAACTCCATTCCAGCAGCTAGGAGAGCTTTCCAGCAGCTAAGAGGCTCCCATTCTTCAAGCAAGAGGCAGCCAAGACTTGTCTACAAGGTAAGTCTCACTTTCCCTCTTTTGTAGCCCATTTTTGCCTCATTTCTTTAGCCTATTTGCTTATTGTTTTGAGCTCCGACCTTAACTGAAACTAGGTCTATTTTGAGCTATTCTTCATGTTTGTTCAAGGGCTTAACCCTGTTTGAGCCCTCCATCTTGCACTTGTTTCAATATCCTCTTATATGCCATTATTTTGTATTGAATATTTGGCCTATGTTTGATCTGTTTTCGAGCATAATGTAAACTGTAAATGGGCCTATTTTGAGCCCCTATTCAACATTGAAGAAGGGCTCAATCCTTTTTGGGTCCTCTATCTTGCACTTACTTCATAATCTCTCCTATTTACCGTAAATTTGCATGATTTGTTTGGCCTATATTTAAATTGTTTTGGAGTATGTCATGAACTGTGAGTAAGCTTATTTTGTGTCCCTCTACAACATTGTAGAAGGGATCAACCTTGTTGGGGGCCTCCATGTTATACTTGTCATTATACCCCTCTTTGGCCCCCATTTTTGCATGCTTTTTTAGGCCTATCTAGCTTCTGTTTTCGGCCATGAGCAGTACTGAAAATATCCATATTTTGGCCTTCTTGTCATGTTTTGTTAAGGGTCCAAGGCTGTTTGATGAATGTAAGGCATACCTCATGTTATACCCTTTGTTGGCTTCAATCTTGCATGGCATTTCTAGCATGTTTGTATACTGTTTTTGGGGTTGTCATCTACTGTTAATGTGCATATTTTTAGTCCCTCTTCAGTGTTATAGAAGGGTATTTTTTCATTTGGGCTTTGCATTTACCATCTACTTCAATACCCCTCTCTTGGCCCCTATTTTTGCATACCATTGTTGCCCTATCTATGATTGCTGTTTGGCCTTGTTTTCTACTGCAAAAATGCTTGTCTTGGGGCTGCCTTGCTACTGTATTTTCATTCCATGTCTATATTGTGCATGTTTGGTATAGCTATAGGCCATTTCGGGTGCCTAAATTCATGTTTCGGGGCCATTTCATGCATCGGGTGTACTTTCGCCTCATTTCGGGGCTGTTTTCCCCCCACATTTCAGTGCCAAAATTCATTCGCATGCGTTGCATATCATTTCCATGCCATTTCATGCCTTAGGGCCATCGCCTCGGTTTGCGTGCCCGTGTGCACGCATTTCGAGTCTGGTTCGCAAACCGAGGCAAGGCACAAAAGAGGGTTCGGAAGTCCGGAGGCAGGGCGCACGGCCGCGACTCTGAGACTTCTGAACGAGCACGATATGCAACATCACCGAGCGCTCAATCGGTGACGTCTGAGTCTTAAGGTCGGTCAAAAATGGGGTGTCTACAATTGCCCCTCTTTGACAGAACTCGGAAGTCACAAGTGACGGGAGTGAATGTCAAAGCCCAGAGACGACCCATTTTTGACAAGGCCGAAGACTTAGACAAACAAACAAGATAAGCAGAGATATGTGCCCGCAGGCGTGCCCGCAGGCAGGGGCAAAATGCAAAATGATATGCAGGAAGCCAAATGCAACTCGATGTTCGTGCAAATGCAGCAAGCTGTAATGAAGCAAGTATTCGCAAATAAATGCAACAGTTTTAAGCAAGAATGCAAAGCAACAACTACATTTCATGCAGTTAAGAATGCGGAGAATCATTCAATTCTCGTCGCGTCTCACACGGAGAAGATACGATACCTGTGCGATTCGTCTGGTCGCACCAGCCTCAAATGAACCGTACATACAATATCGTGCCTGCAAAAGAGAGAAATTCAACAAGAACAATATGCTAACAACATATATTCAATGTGATTCCTGTGGTTCCGAAAGTTTGGCACACGCAGTGCCGGCGAGTGAATGCATCGCAATGCGAGAAAGGAACATGCGTGACAACGCATGCTCAAGCACAGAGGTATGGTACACCAAGAAAACATGCATGACAATGCAAAATGTTCACCAGAATGCAAGTTATATGCAAAACAATGCAGAACGAGCATAAATCAGGGTGCCCGTTTGTTGCGAAACAACGAGCTGGGAAACGCGCACTTCGGCGAAGGCAACTTAATCGCGGCCTCTGATTCACCTCCCGGAGAGGTTACAACATGTTTGAAAAGGATACACCTTGATTTTGATGAGTGATGATGAGATACATGTCAGAAATCGCAGCTGAAGTTCCGGCGGAGCAGTTTCGCGCCAGAAAGTGCACTTCTTTCGAACTTTTTCAGGTCCCGGGAACTCCGATCTTCCTCAAAATTTGCAGAGAGCTAGAGGGGGGTGTGGGGACCACCACCGGCCAGGTGGTTGCCCTTGGGGAGGCCACCGGCTAGGGAAGAAAAAGGGAATGGCCGGCCAGCCAGAAAAGGTGGCCGGCCGGCCACCTGCCCAAAAGCAGGGGCATTTTGGTCATTTTTCCCATTTCTATATATTCCCTTGCCCATTCAATCCGAAATCACTCCCAAAGCTGTGAAAACTCCTTCCCTTGCTCCCCAGACCATTTTTCTCTTCAGATCTGCATTTTATGCGCGCTTTTCGGCCTTCCACGCAAGTTGTTTTCGCGAAATCTTTCAGTTTTAAGCACTTTGAGCCGATTAAATTTTGATTTCGGGGCTTCTCTTCTCATTTTCACCACTTGAGGTAAGTTTGTCTTAATATTTGGAAGATTTTCTCGGGAGTTGACTTTTGTTGACTTTTTCATTTCCCGGGAGTTGACTTTTGTTGACTTTTTCCAATTTTGGCTCATTTTGCTCATTTTTTTGCCCCTTTTGCAGATTTCTCGAAATGGCAGGTGATTTTCCTCACGGTGGAGGCCCTCCAGGTGCCGGGGATGACTTTGATTTTATGACATTGCCCCCGAGAGTCCGCCCTTTTATTCCTGGGAGATACGTCCCGCCGGTACATGTGCTTCCGCGGGCCGTTTTTCGTCGTTTCACTGGGTTCAATGACTGGGCACCCGGGGATTTACTTTTGCGAGAGCCGGAGCAGCACCTCTCTCACGATGCACGAGAGGTATTCTACTTTATTTCCTGCATTTTTCCTTGTATTTCGTGCCTTTGCCATGCTTGTATACGCAGTTTTAGCTTACGACATAGTACTTTGTTTGCATTCTGAACTCGTGATTTAAACACTTGAACTTCTGAACACATCAGCCTATGAATTAATTATGAGCACACGGCATACACTGATTGAAAATTGAACTCATGGCCCAATACTTGAATTTTGAAATGAACGCACAGCCCATCCTTGAATGTTGAACACACAGTCCATTGTTTAGGTGAACACTCGGCACACACTGATTTAGAGTTGGACACACAGCCCGAATTGGGGTGAACATGCAGCCCACTGATTTTCTGATTCTGAAACTTGAACACGCAGCCCAAATAACAAATTTACTGAACACGCAGCCCAGATAGAAGTGAACACGCAGCCCACATAAATAGAGAACAGAAACCGCAGCCCTGACTCTGATTTTCTGAAATTTGAACACGCAGCCCAAATAACAAATTTACTGAACACGCAGCCCAGATAGAAGTGAACACGCAGCCCACTGATTTTCTGAAACTTGAACACGCAGCCCAAATAACAAATTTACTGAACACGCAGCCCAGATAGAAGTGAACACGCAGCCCACATAAATAGAGAACAGAAACTGCAGCCCTGACTCTGATTTTCTGAAATTTGAACACGCAGCCCAAATAACAAATTTACTGAACATGCAGCCCAGATAGAAGTGAACACGCAGCCCACATAAATAGAGAACAGAAACCGCAGCCCTGACTCTGATTTTCTGAAATTTGAACACGCAGCCCAAATAACAAATTTACTGAACACGCAGCCCAGATTTGAAGTGAACACGCAGCCCACATAAATAGAGAACAGAAACCACAGCCCTGACTCTGATTTTCTGAAATTTGAACACGCAACCCAAATAACAAATTTACTGAACACGCAGCCCAGATTTGAAGTGAACACGCAGCCCACTGATTTAGAAATTTGATTTGATTTGCACACAGCTCATTCATTTCATTAGCACACAGCTCATTTATTTCATCACTGACACATGTATTCATTCTGAATGCAGGTTGGCGATCGCACCGTGCGCGGATACGGCTCTACCGCCGCGAGAGACTGGTACGCTGAGCTTCCAGAGGCTGTTCGGGATCTGGTTGATCTAGCAGGATTCGGAGCCTTCTGCGTGGGATTATCACGCTGCCCTGCCAGCAGGACATTGTTAGCTGCCTTGGTGGAGAGATGGTGGGACACCACCAATTCTTTCCATTTTTCTGCCACCGGGGATATGACCATGACTCCGCTAGACTTTGCCGTACTCACCGGCCTAGACATAGGCGGTTGGCCCATTCCTTATGACGAGGATATGGGAGAGTGGGAGGCCGCATGGTTACATCTGTTGGGGGCCCGTCCACCTGTAGACAGAGCTTCCGGGAGAGTCCGGTACACTTGGTTCTCTTCCCATTTCCGGAGGCCGGAGATGGAGCCTGAGTCTCCTGGGAGGTCGAGCAGTACGCCCGTGGCTTCCTTATGTTCCTATTTGGCACCACTCTGTTTGCCGATAGGGGGAACACTGTTGGGTTGTATCTTCTGAGTGCCCTAGTGGACCTATCACAGGTCAGTCGGTATGATTGGGGTGGCGCTGGCCTGGCAACCCTCTATTGTTACATGAGTGCAGCCTCTCGCGGGCGGGGAGACTTACTCGGCGGCTATTGGAGAGCCTGGGAGGTACGTTCTATCCTCTTGATTTACATTTCTGCTCCTCATTACTTGTTCATTGCACACACGGCGCACTTTACACTCTGCATTCTGCCCTTGGCACTTTGTATTCACATTCTGTACTGTTTTTCTCAGCTATGGGTGTACGTATACTTTCCCACATTAGCCCCGGAGATGGAGGTGGCAGGACTCATTATGACTCCGTTTTCACTGGTATTCGAGGGCGAGCACCGACCGAGACCTCGAGAGACTCTCTTCTACCTGCGACAGTATTTTGATACTGTGCGGGCGACAGAGGTATTTCAGAACCCTCAGTCCCTTTTATTTTCATCTTTGACCTGCCTTGTATGTTCCCGATTTCTGATGGATCTGTGCACTGGTTATCCGCAGATTACTTGGCAGCCCTGGGCGGTCTTAGGTGATGGTCTCCGACATCAGTATCCCGGAGGGTCGAGCAATTCCCAGTATAGGTTCCTACTCGAAGGACCTGTTGGTAGGGCATAGTTCCTGGGGAAACGCTTTCTGCGTCAAGTGTGGGGGTACGATTCTCAGGACCCTCCTGCTGTACCTCCAGCCACTATGCGGACTGCCGATAGACTCTCTGCCCAGGAGGTCATTAATGACAGGCAGGGCACCGATGCTTTGTTACATCTCATGGAGGGGGGCTACGCCACCTATCGTCGCATTTATCTGATGCCCCTCTTGACGAGAGTGCGTGCTCCGTCACGGAGGTCTACTGATGTACCATCGTCGAGTCGGGCTCATGCCACGGATATCCCCTCCTCTAGCAGAGCTGGTGTGTCTAGGGGGAGAGGTAGTTCGATTCCTCCGATCCCTCCGTCTCTTTATCATCCTGGGTGGCCAGATATGCCGACCGAGTTGACGAGTTGGCGGTTCGGGACTCCTTACCAGGTTCCGCTAGAGCCTCCTCTTCCTGACCATAGATATGTCAGAGACCCTGATTCACCCCCGGTATGTTTTTCAACTTTGATTTATCAGTTAAATGTGTGGACATTCATTCCTTTACTGATAGTTTTGCATTTGTATTTGCAGCCTCCAGTTGAGTACACGGACGAGCTGCTCGGGATGCTGGCCACATTCGAGGGCATGATCCTACGGAGGGAGGCACAGATGGCCATCGTGGGTTTGCAGGTATTGTTCATCTTCCCTGTATTCAACATACTCCTGATGACATACTGGTTTTGAACGCTCTGCTGTATTGATAGGCTGTATAGAGCACATCTGACACACACCCCACTCGTATACTGTACTTGCATCTGCTTTTCATATTTAAACTGATGTATTGCACTCTTCATTTTCAGATGCCTCATGTATATGCACCGTCGCAGGCCAGGCCACCCGGGCCTTCTCAGGGAAGTCGAGGTACTGGGCCTGTTCGAGGCACTGGGCCGTCTGGGCCTTTTCGGGGAGCTGGGCCATCTAGGCCTTTTCGAGGAGCTCGAGAAGCAGGGTCGTCTCGCAGACGCAGGGCACCCATTATTGAGGAGGAGGAGGAGGAGGTCGCAGACCGTGAGTCAGAGACATCTGCTGAGGAGGGAGGCTCTGGTCTTGGTTCCGGGAGTGGAGACCAGGCTGAGGGGGATCCAGAGGATGATAGCTCCGACCCAGATGGTGATGATGGTGCAGAGGTTATCCCGCAGAAGAGGATGAGAGGCCCCCCTCATTCCCGTTCCCGAGGACACTGATGCTATTTCCTGTTTTATTTTACTTTTTGCTAGTAGTTTGTAGCACTTTGCATATTGTTAGGCAGTTTTATTTTCTGTAAAACTTGTACCTCTATTTTGTTGTAAAACATGATGGAATGAAACAGTTTTTGAAAATGTGCTTGTATTTGAAAGTCTTAGCATCGCATCGCGTCATTTTGCACAAAATGGAATTGAATGAAAATGTGCCTTGTGTATTTACCGAGTCCGGTAATGAGTCGACACAACAAAACAAACAACTCAACTCGTTAAGAAAAGACAAGATCTTAACAAGTTTACAACTCGATAAGCAAAATACAACAATGTTAACGACTCGATAAACAAGACTTAACAAAATTGCGTAAACAAAAGAGTAACAACTCAAAACACCAAATGTGACAGCTCGACAAAACTTACAACTCGATAAACAAAACGACAACTCGATAAGCAAAACAACAACTCGATGGGCAAAACAAAGCGTACATTCAGATGATCTAGGTGACGAAACGCATCCGAAACTGAGAGAAATGGAGGCCTTTGACATTCCCGATGCATCGAGATGCCTCAAATTTCCTTCCGGAGGGTAAAACAGGACCAATGCGGGGCCAAACACACTTTGCATCTGGAGACTAGAGGGTGGCCGGCCTACTAGAATAGATGGCTGGCCGGCCACCTCTCCCACAACCCCCAGAATTTTGACACGTGTCCTTTGAATAGTGTTTTACCCCCCTATAAAAACCCCGACCTTGGAACTTATTCATTTCATCACCGTTTCTCACAAAAATGGAGGCATTTCTCGCAGAAAATCTCACATCTTGGATCTCTTCTCTAGACGGCTCGGAAAAGTTGAACTTCCGGGGTTTCGGCTTAAATGCACTATTCCCGCTGAGCCGCACTCCACTGCACCTTCCTTTCCTCCATGCCGCGGTGAAGTTTTGGAACCCGGTGACGCACGTTTTCAGCTTCGGCGGTCAAGAGGCATGTCCCACTTTTGAAGATTTTCAAGTCTTGCTGGAATCCGAGCGCGGCGAGGAACTCTTGCCCCAACTCAACTTTGGCTATGCTCAATACTTAGGGCGGATGTGCGGGCTCTCCGCGCATGACGCTCGGTCCCTGATTTGTAACAGAATGTTGGATATCCCGAGTTTGGTCTACCGATTCTCCGATGCTGGTGACCGCAGCGACCATCATTGGCAAGGCTTCCGACAACATGCTCTCTGTTTGTGCATGTTATCTCATTTTCTGTTTGCCTCAAGCTTTGGAGGATCCAGCGTCCGTCTGATTGAAGTTGCTCAAGGCTTGAAAGAGGGAAAGGGTTGCATCGCCATGACATTGGCCGAGACGCTAATGGGCCTGGATGCCTTCTACCGTCGGGAGACAACCAGATTTGCAGGGAGTCCACTACTACTGCAGGTAATGTTTCCCACCCAAGCTCACATATGTAGCTGCTCACATCGCTCGGCCCTCAGGCTCGGTTTTTCTCACAAAACCCTCACCTTACTTTTCTCTCATCGCACATCTCTCTATTCTTTATTCTCTCATTTTTCATCCCTCCCCAGATATGGTTAATGGATAAATTGCAAGTTGTGGACTCTTGCCCTGCTTACTCAGCCCGCGGCTACTTCTTTCGACAACACCTGGTCGACGCCCTTGATGAGGGATGGTGGTTTGAATGGATGTGCAACTTGCCAGCAGATCGCATTGCGTGGCGCTGCCCTTGGCTCAATCTCCCGGTAATGAGCTACAACATGTCCCGACAGGTCGGGGTTCGATTGATTGGCTTGACCCACTGTGTATTCTACTTTCCGTTCCGTATATTGCGCCAGTTCGGCCATGATCAGACTTGCCCTCCGGAGGGGATTGAGTACCCGGCTACATTTCTGGTTCGAGGTGCACAGTTGGCTCGGCAGGCCGCAGCGTGGAGAATTAGAGAGCTCCTGGCCCCCGCCCCTACCTTTAGTTACGCTTTGTCTGACGAGTGCTGGGATTGGCTCAATGAGGAGGCACAGACTGGGCCTAGGTCGGCATCGGAAGCTTCAACCAGCTCTGGGAGGGGGCGCAGGGACACCTGACTTGACTATGCCCTAGATTTATTACTTTATTAGTACTTTCAAGTTTTCGTTATGAATGTAATAAAAAGCAACTTCAATTGTATGCAAGAGTAGGAGAACTCTGTTTTGAAATCAATGAAATTGAAGGTTGTGGTACTGAAAATTTTCCGCTTTGGTCCCAAAATGGTCTTACTTGTGAAAAGATTAATTTGAACAAAGTCAACTTTTATTAAAACTTTTCAAGACTATTTTCGATATGGATCAGAACTGGACACGCCTGAGATCTGTCACTGAGGTGCACAATCCCTGATCCTAGCAACTGGAAAGTTGCCCCTAGTCTGAATGGTACCACAGCACCTCTTGGCAACGGAAAGTTGCCCCTAGTCTGAATAGCACTGCACCAGAGATTACGATGAATGCTGATGGATAAGGATGACTGAGATGATCAAAATGGACAAAGTTGATCGGGGAAAGTGTTTATGGCTGAACTTCAGGATGAAGCTGCCTACGTATCCCAAAGATGGGAATCAAGCCTTACGTAGTTCAGGCTTAGGTTCGCTCGGGTATTTTTACTCTCCTTTTGGCGCTCTAACTTTTGCCAAGGCCGCCCTTTGCGGGTTTTCAACCTTGCGAGCTCAGTTTTTATATTTTCAAATTTTTTTGCGCTCTGAGTTTTGCCTAGGTCGCCCTTTCGGGTTTTCGGCCTAGCGAGCCTCTCAAGGGTAGTATTTCTTCAACTTGTCCATGTTGATCGGTTGTGAAAACTCTAAGCCATCCAGATCCATCAGAACCGCAGCTCCACCTGACCAGATAGACTTAATGATGTAGGGACCAGTCCAATTAGGTCTGAACTTGCCCCTAGGGTCGTGGATGGGAGCTCGGTTGTCCTTGAGTACCAAATCTCCTTCCTTTAAATTCCTGGACTTAACCTTCTTGTTGAAAGCCCGGGCAATTCTGCGTTGATAGCCTTGAATGTGGTACAGTGCTTTCAGTCTTCTTTCATCAAAAAGCATGAGTTCCTCAAATCTATTTTGCTGCCAATCCGCTTCGGCTATCTGGCATTCAGCCAACACTCGTAATGATGGAACCTCAATCTCAATAGGTAGAACGGCCTCCATCCCATAAACCAATGAATACGGAGTCGCCCCAGTTGAAGTTCTGATTGAAGTCCGGTAGCCCCACAGAGCAAACGGTAGCTTATCTGGCCAGTCCCGGTAGGTTTCCACCATCTTCTGTAGTATGCGCTTGATGTTCTTGTTGGCGGCCTCAACCGCTCCATTAGTCTGCGGCCGGTATGTAGACGACTTATGAAAAGCCACATTGTATTTCTCCAACAAGTCTATCACTTCCTTCTTGAAGTGGGAACCGTTATCTGAAATTATCTTATTCGGGACTCCGTAACGACAGATGATGTTGTTTCTGATAAACTTTGCAACGTGCGAAGCCTTCAACACCGCATAAGATTGGGCCTCAACCCACTTTGTGAAATAGTCTATCGCTACCAAGATGAACTCATGCCCATTCGACCCCTTTGGCGTGACAGCTCCGATCACATCAATTCCCCAGACTGAAAATGGTCATGGCGAAGTCATATTGTACAGCTTCGACGGCGGGATGTTCATGCGATTTGCATGGATCTGACATTTGTGGCATCGCCGAACAAAACCAATACAATCCTCCTCCATGGTGGACCAGTAGTAACCTTGTCTGAGAATCTTCTGTGCTAGCATTACCCCATTCATATGTGCTCCACATTCCCCTCCATGGATGGCTTCCATTAGACTCTTTGACTCTTCGGCATCAACACACAGTTTATGCATTCCCAGATGACCTCTTCTATACAGCTTACCCCCACAGATGATGAACTGAACGGCCAATCTCTTATTGCCCTCTTGTCCTTGGCGTTTATCCCTGGCGGGTATGCTTCCCTCTCCAAGAAATTCCAAATGTCGTAATACCAAGGGTGTTCGTCCTGAACTTCATCTATGGCTGCAATCGACTCATAGGCTGGTGCAAATTTCTGGTCAATGATAACTGGACGCATCGGACTCCACACGGGATGTCTATCATGGATGATAGAGTTGCTAAAGAATCTGCGAACCTGTTGTTCTCTCTTAGTAGATGAGTAAAACTTAGCTTCTCAAACCGAGGAATTAGCAAATCCAAGGTTTGGTGATACATCATCATCTTTTCCTCTTTTACTTTCCAGTCTCCTTTAGCTTGAGACACAACGAGGTTCGAGTCCCCAATGACGTCCAGCCGTCTTGCCCCTAGTTCCAAGGCTGTTTCTAGGCCAGCGATACATGCCTCATATTCTGCTTCATTGTTCGAGACTTTGAACCAGAGTTTGAAGGCTAGAGGGATACGGGAATTGTCGGGTGCTATCAGCAACACTCCTATCCCATACCCATGTTGATTTGATGCTCCGTCAAAGTACATCGTCCAAATTTCTTCGTCGATATGCAAAATTGATTCATCCGGGAACAAATATTCAACTGCTTCATCCCCTTCAACCGGGTGGTCGGCAAGGAACTCTGCCACTGCTCTTCCTTTTACTGACTTGCGTGTCACGTACGTGAGATCAAATTCGAAGAGCAACAGCAACCAACGAGCTAGCCTACCCGTAAGCGCCGGTTTCTCGAAAAGATATTTGATGGGATCAAGTCGTGAAACCAACATTACAGAGTGAGCTAACAAGTAGTGCCGCAACTTCCTGGTAGCCCATACCAAAGCTAAGCAAGCCCTTTCCAGCGGTGTATATCGGGTCTCATATTCCAGCATTTTCTTGCTTAAATAGTAGATGGCTTTCTCCACCTTGTCTTCTGATTCTTGAGCAAGCATGCAGCCCATCGTGGTCTCAGTCACTGACAGATACAAAATCAACAGTTTCCCCGGTTCTGGTGGTGACAACACGGGCGGGTTCTGTAGATACTCTTTAATCTGCTCAAATGCAACTTGACATCGGCCGTCCCATTGGAACTTCTTGCCTTTCTTCAGGAGACCAAAAAGTGGTTCACAAGTCAAGGTTAATTTTGAGATAAACCGTCTTATGAATTGCACTTTACCCAGAAAGCCTCTCACCTCCTTTTCAGTCCTTGGTGGGGGCATTTCTAGGATGGCCTTGATTTTGAAAGGATCGACCTCGATGCCTCTTTGTGTGATCAGAAACCCCAGCATTTTTCCCGCTATAACACCAAACGTACATTTTTGAGGGTTCAGCCGCAACCGGAATTCCCTGATCCTTTGGAAAAACTTATGCAAGGCGGTGTAGTGGCCCTCTCTTTCTTTGGACTTGACAATCATGTCGTCCACATACACCTCAACCTCTTTGTGGATCATATCATGTAATATTGTGGTCGCGGCCCGTTGATAAGTAGCTCCAGCATTCTTCAACCCAAACGGCATTACCCTGTAACAGTATGTCCCCCACGGGGTGGTGAATGCAGTCTTTTCCCTGTCTTCTGGTGCCATTACTATCTGGTTGTATCCTGAGAAGCCATCCATAAATGAGAGCAATGCATGCCCTGCTGTGAAATCTACCAACTCATCGATGTGCGGTAAGGGGAAGTCGTCCTTCGGACTAGCTCTGTTCAAATCCCTGAAGTCTATACACACCCGGATCCTGCCGTCCTTCTTCGGCACCGGAACAATGTTGGCCAACCAAGTCGGGTATTCAGATACCAGCAGGAAGCCTGCGTCGATTTGCTTGGTGACCTCTTCCTTAATCTTGAGAGCCCAGTCCGGGCGGATCCTTCTGAGTTTCTGTTTGACAGGTCGAGCCTCGGGGTCAAGGGGGATCCGATGCTGTACAATCTCAGGATCGATTCCAGGCATGTCTTCGTAGGACCACGCGAAAACATCTTTGAAATCTTTTAATAAAGCGACTAGTCGCTCGCGTTCCTCCGAAGACAACGTGGACCCGATCTGGACCAGCCGCGGGTCCTCCTCAGTACCAATGTTCACGGTAGTGATTTCGTCCATTAATGGTTTAACAAATCTCTCTTGCTCTTGCTCAATTAGACGTTGTAAAACCGGAGGAACTTCGTCCTCTTCGTTTTCATCAAAGTTTTGAAAGTCTGAATTAATGCAATAAATTAGGGGCACAGAAAAGTACTCGGAAACCACAGATAGTTCATTCTCATTAGGCACTGCCAGATCATCCAATTCACCGGTTACAACAGACTCAAATGAAAAGGAAAAAGACGACCTAGACAGGACTGTGGCATCCGGGTTAACATCCCTAAGAGTACCAGACTCAGACTCAGTCGAGCTGGAACCTGATTCCGACTCACAAGACTCGGTGGAATCAGATTCCGGCTCACTACCTGACTCGGTGCTACTGGACAAAAATCCCTCCTCGTACTGCCAAGTGAGAGAGGGTGCAATAGATGCATCCAAGATAGCTGCTGGTTGGCTCGCGGCCGTTTCATTCCCAATCATGGAAACCTCGGAGTTATCCCCCAAGCACTTATGGTCGATCGGAGGATCAGAGAGTAGACATGCCAGCGCCTACCCCCATTTCAAATTCTGTGCCCTCAGGATCCACTGCCTTATTCCGCTCAACCTTAGCTGATGGGTCCGTCTGCTCTTTGGCAACATCCTCCCCGGGTAGTTGCAGGTCAAAAAAGATCTCAAAACCGGGCACAGCGCTTCTTCTCCGCGTTTATCCACGGTTCTGGGAAGCCGCAAAATGGAAAATCCTCCCCCTCCCGGACGAAGCGTCCGTTCAGGGTGCCCTGAATGGGCCTATGCATCAAGTCAAATGGCTTCCCAGCCTGCTTTGCTCTGGCCCTTCGGCCATTTCTTTCCCTTTCCTCACCCAGTCCTCTTTGGTGGGCAGATAACCCAGTCCAAAGGTATGCGGGTTGTGTGGCACTTCGGCCAATGTTGCGACGCCTTTCCTGCCGCTCCTTCCTAATCCCATCCCCGGGGATGTGGTGTAGCTTGTTCATGAGGTAGACGGATTGAGCACTGACGTACATACCTTCATTCCCATCCCATAATGTTTTGCACAACCCGGGCCTCGGCCAGAGTGAATCCTGATATAAACACGTCCTCCATGCCGTGCTCTATTTCTAGGACTGGTGTAGACACCTCCGGAGGGGGATGGATCGATGAATTCCCAAACACAATGGCTACTCCCTTTCCACAGGGGTATTTCACCATCTGATGCAGAGTAGACAAGACGGCCTTCACCTGATGCAACCACGGTCGCCCCAGAAGCAGGTTGAAAGTTGCGGGAACCTCCAAGACATGGAAATCTATCTCGTGTTGTCCAGGTCCAACCTTTGTCTGAATCTTGACGGTCCCCCATCACTTCTCTGTATTATCGTATGCTTTGATCACCTGAGTTGTCGGGATGAAGTCCGCGGGCTTCAACCCGATTGCATACGCTGTTCTGGCTGGGCAGACATTGATGGCAGACCCGGTATCAACAAGTACCACCGGTATCCACTTGTCTCTACATTCCATGGAAATGTAGAGAGGTCTGTTATGATTCACGCCCTCAGGCGGCAGTTCCTTGTCTGAAAAGGTTAAAGCCGGGGAACCTCCTCCCGGAAAAACCAGCCCGACCAGTTGCTCTGGTGTAGTATCGATTGAGAGTTTGGCCTTGTCCATGGCAGATAGGACAGCCTGTCTGTATACCCGTGAAGCCATAAGCAGTCCCCAGATGGAGATGTCTGCTTGTATCTTCTTTAATTGCCTCAGCACAGCTTTTTCTTCAATCTATTTGTCTTTCTGTTTCTCAGCTTCCTTGTCTTTACCAGATGCTTCTGGTTGGTCTAGGTGTGGGGGTTTGAAGTACTGCCCACTCCTGGTCATGTGGTCCACCTCATCGAGGTACCAGGTGCTGTCTGGTTGATTTACTCCCCAATCTTCGTCTTTGTGGGCAAGACATAAGTCGTCGTCTTCCCACCACATCCCGTTAGCATCCAGAAGACACCTGTCTGGTTCCGGCAGACGTGTACTCTCAGTACCTTCATCCCATATGCTCACAGCATTGTCCGTTCTCGTGCCCACAGCACTCTCAGCCCCTTCATGGGCTTTTGCCTTTCTGATTCTCTCGGAATCCCAAAACTTCTCCTGTTCTGTCTGCGTTGCTGCAGTTTGTTGTTCCATTGTCTTTGCATCCATAATGCTTAAGTCCCGAGCGGAATTCTTTGTACCGGCGCTCTCCGGCAATCCATTCTGACTCTCGGCCCTTCCGGCCACAGTTGATACCCTCACCCCTGCCGGGCTCCGCTCTGGCTGAAACTCCACAATATCAGGCTGATCATCTAACCACCCGATGGCCTCCGCTGACTCCTCATATTCAAACCAGTTGATTGTTGCATCTCCTGATTCTTGGTCGTTAAAAAACTGGAGGTTGGCGAAGTCCTCCTCTACTGTTGCTAGATCATCTGCCCCCTGTTCAAGTCTGTCCCCCTGAATCATGCACAGCTCAGCTTTTTCTGGCAACCCCACACTCAGCTCAGCCCGGCCCACTGATAAAATGTACTCGCTTGGATCATAGGCTCCCCCAGCGTAATTCCCAGACTGCTTGACCCCAAATTCAACAACTCTGTTCTCCTCTGAAACCTGCCTTATTCCGTCTTCGGTGGTCACCACCTTTGACTCGGATTGGGTTGTGAAGGTGTCCAACATGCACAAGTCAGTGCAGTCGGGAAGGATCACCTCCGGCTTGGGTAGGTGAGAGAGAGTAATATAGATAGTAGGATCGTAGGATACGACCCCAGTTTGGATGAAGTTGACTCTTTTGGGTGGTGGATCTTGGTTATGGGTAGGGAGTGGGTTGGTGGTGACGTTAGGTCTATCTGGAGGTAAAATAATATTTTTGTCGATGAGGTCCTGAACCTCGTGACGTAGCCTGAAACAATGGTCGGTATCATGACCATGCTGCTGATGGTAGGCACAGTACTTGGCTGGGTTGTGAGAGGGGGGGAGTGGATTTGGTGGTGGCCTCGGCTCCAGGGGTTTTAGATGTCCCTTTCTAATCAAGACCCCCAGGAGCTTGGACAAAGGCATGTATAGTGGAGTAAAGGTTCTTTGGCCTCTGGGTTGGAATCTCGGGGCTTGGGTACTGCTCCCGGATGTACTGGAAAAGGGGGTGGCCGCCATGGGCCTTGGCTGGGGAGGGGGATTGGTGGTGACCATACTGACCTCCGAAGTCCTTGTGTTTGCAGCGCCACTCGGGCCTGCGTTGTTATTGCGGTTGAATGTCCTCCGGGGTTGCTCCCGGTCCTGGTCAATCAGACCTTGCTTCATCGCATCCTCGATCTGTACCCCCATCTCGTGTAAGTCTGAGAATGTGGGAAAGGGGAGTACGATCATCTTCTGCATGAGTTTTGGTTGGAGATTGCGCACAATCATCCTAATTTGATCTTTGTCTGTAGGCCTCAAGGTCATCATCGATGCCTTTGCCCTCCATCGAGTTACGAAGTCTGAGAAAGTCTTCTTGGCCTCTTGCCTCGTCGTTTCGAGATCACGAGTTGTAATCTCGATCTGTGTATTGTACGAGTACTGTGCAACGAAGGCCTCAGCCATCTCATCCCAGTTTCTCTTTACCTCGTCTTCTAACTTCGCATACCAAATGGCTGCCACACCCGACAAAGTTCGGCCAAACAGGGAAAGCTTTTGTGGTCGGGTTAGGCCCATTGGCCGCAGGATGTCTGAGAATAGCCGGAGATGGACCATGGGGTCTCCGGATCCGTCGAAACGTTCAATTTGTGGCATCTTAAATCTGTCTGGCAATGTTACGGCCACGTCGGTGTACCCATCTTCGATGTCTGGGATGGCCTTCACCCCCTGAGACTTCTTAAAAAGCTTCTCCAATTTGCTCAATTTCAGAGCTGTATGGTCTATCTCGAACTCGAAAGGAGAGTCCGGATGGTTGGCAGGTGTATGAGTCTTGGACAGCTGAGGCAGAAGCGGGGGCGGAGCCAACCCCGTTGGATGGCCTGTGTCCTCTTGGATATTCTGGACATTGGGTAGGGTGTTCTGGGTGTTCAGGGGGGTATTCTGAGGATTTGGCAGGACATTCTGACCAGTGGATGCCTGCTCGGGTAACGGAGCTCCGGGTGGAGGAGGAGTTGGGTGTGAGGTTGATGTTCCGGTTTGCTGCTGGAGCCTGGTAATAAGCTCAGCCTGTTGGGCCATAACTGTAGCCTGTTGCTTAGAAAATTCCGTTTGGCGGATGGCATCCTCTTGCATCTGTCTCATGCTTTCTTGCATTTGGCGCATCATCGCCTCCATCCCTGATGTATTCTGCTGTTCCATCTGAATAACCGGTAAGTGTATCTCTATAGCGGAAATAGCAACCTCAGTCGAATTGTTCACTGCTAGGGTAGGCCTCTGCCCTGATGATCTCTGCTCAGACGGACTGCGCCTTCTCGGCCTTCTCCTAACAACTGGGGGTAATGAGTGGAACACTGGATGTCCGTCAATCAGATCCTCGGATCGAATAAGTCGGCGACCTCGTGTCCAAAGTGCTTGGGGTATATCTACTGGTTCGGAAGCAATTGTGCTACAAACCCTGCCCTAGCAAAAAGATAAATAAAGCGAAAAGGAAATAAATAACCAGAAAAACGGGCAGCATAACAGCTTAAATTAAATACACAACACACAGTCGGGCATACAACACACGGTTGATAAGCTGGGTATACACTGTCCTCAATCACTGATTACTGTCCCTGTATCACTGTTTCCCAAAACTGAATCTGATATCCGCAGACAACTGATTCTCAAATGACTGGCTGATGCCCGCAGGCCTGATGCCCAATCTCAAAAACTGATGCCCGCAGGCCTGATGTGACTCATAAACTGATACATGCATTCCCTGTAGAGACGCACTCTAACAAGCACATAACAGATAAGTGAGAGCCAAAACACCCCTATGTTGGGGTAGGGTTTCCCTGTCCTATTTTGTCAGGAACTAGGGCTTCACTACGCACACAGCGGCTTCAAACAACCTATAAACGGGTAAGCAACCTGTCCTAGTTTGGAATGGTCACTATGGATCCGAATATGCACTAGGTCGAATGGTCAAAAAGGGTGCCCCGGTAAAACCGGGGTTTGTGTTCCCATGCTGTCAGAGCCCAGAGCCGATCAGCCTTATGGTCATGCCTTGACAAGACAAGCCTCCGGCAAATCGTTCGGGAATGGCATATGGCAAACACGGTGTCCTAGGCGCACCAATGCAAATGCAATGCAAAGAAACACACAAGTGTAGTCAAAACCAGATATCATGAGTTCGAGTCAAGTTCTCTAAATCCCCAGCAGAGTCGCCAGAAACTGTAACAAGTCCGCGAGGGACCTTGCTACAGTTCGGACTCGATTTGTGTCACGGTTCTAAATCTTGAACCAAAGAGTCCAAATCCGGCAAATCGTTTTGAAAACAGATTTTTTTGAAAGAAGTGCCAAACATGGACTGCTTTGCCAGATACAGAGTCGCCACCTAAATATTTTATTTTTGGGAAATTTAGGAAACCCTGACTCGGTGCCAAAAGGCCACGTGTTCGTCATCACCAAAGTTGCCTCGGCTCGGGAACTTGGGTACGATTGGGGAAGGTCACTTCGTGAGCACCTCCGCTCGCCCGGTCAAAGACCGGCCTCTACTAACCATGATATCTTATTTTAAAAACACTGTGAGTTCTTATTCCGGTTATTAGCCTAGGTTACTACGTGATGCGCACAGCATACAAGTATAGACCGAGTCGCCTGAATTGGAACAAAACATTTCATGTTTGTTTTTGAA
>CM069910.1:55418481-55526481 GCA_036172215.1 Camellia granthamiana
TCAACAAAAACCGAGTCCGAGCTGTAGCGAGGCCCCCCGCGGGCGTTGTTACACATGCACAATATTGGACAACCATTCAACATATCTGGTTGTTCTAATAAAGCCTACTTTAAGGAGCCTAAGAATTTCCTCTTTGACCCTCTGAACCACCTCAGGACTCATTATTCTTGGTTTTTGCTTGTATGGCTTAAAATTAGGCTTCATAAGGAGCCTATGTTCTACTAATGATCTGTCCAATCCAGGCAGCTCATTATATGACCAAGCGAAGCAATCCTTGTATTGTTTTAAGACAACCAATAACTGGTTTCTATCACAAGGACTTAACCAAGCACTGATATAAATAGGTTGCTGTGCAGAACCTTCCCCTAAATTGACTTCTTCCAAGGGATCTTGTACTTAAGCACTCACTAATGCTTCTCTTTTGATTTTTTTTACCTTCGAAGCAATTTTTTTGCTTTGTTGTGCTCCTACTTTCTCTGGTTCAACATCTTTGTCTTCTTCCTCATAGACAAAGTCTGTCCATAAGGCTTCTTCCTCCTGTATTTCCTAAACCTTTGTTTCGATGTCCAATGCGCAGTATTTATCAAAGATCAAAGACCTGACCTGTTGTTACCCCTGCTTACAGCCAACTACCATGGCTTCTTTCTCTTGTTATTGAACCTTCTGAACTATCGATTTTATGTCCAATATTGAAAACTTAACTAAAGCCAAGGGTCTGGCTTCTTGGGTTTCATCTTCTTGCCTACAACCAGGCATCATTATCATCCTTGATGACAAATTCTTCATCAGCACCCTCCTGAACTAAATGCTTCAGGTGTATTATTTCCTCATCAGCCGTCACTTTGGCTGAACTATCAAGTTTTCTCAATATACTGAGTGGTGTCATTCTTTCAATATACAACTTGGCCTCTGCAAAGTCAACACAAGCAATAAAGGATTAAGGGTCTGCATTGATCTCCTCTGTCTCTCCATTGTATAAGGCCATCATTATCTTCTGATGTAGAGAGGAAGGCAGATATTTGTTAGTGTGAATCCAATCCCTGCCAAGTAAAGCATTATACTTAGCATTACTATCAATAACAAAGAATACCGTCATGCAATCTTTGGTTTGCACACTCAGGTTGACAGGCAAAATACCCTGAGCCATCTGCTTATCCCCAATGAAACCAATAATGGTTGTGCTGGTTGGGATTAATTTGGAGTTCCTTTTTTCCAGTTTCTTCAAAAAGGATTTCGGAAGCAGGTTCACTGCTGGCCCATTATCCACCAATACCTTGTTCATCTGTATCTCATCGAAAAAAGTCTTGATCTACAAGGGCTTGACATGCTATGTCATGGATGTTGTAGGATACTCAAAAGAATATGAGAGATTAATACTCACTTCCTCGCTCTCATCTTCAGTTTTCATTGGTGTGGCCACTTCAGACTCATCTTGAACCATGCTAACTTGTGAATCTTCACTAGAAACTGGAATAGGGTCAATCTTCTTGCCTTCTTGGTTTCCATCTTCATCCTAGAACTCTTGTGGCAGTATATGCACTATATTTACTGATACTAGAGGAAAAGAGCCAAACTGAACTGCTGGCTGTACTTGTTTCTTTTCCAGGCTAACTTGTTCAGTTATTTTAAAAGTATCTTCCATACTGCACTCTAGTGCTTCAATACTAGTGACTTCCTTCGAATGGTCTGCTCCTGCTGGTTTTTAAACCAAAAATGTATGTTCAGCCATGAAAGCTTCAAACATCTCATCCTCAGCCATTTCTTTCCTTTGGCCTAGTTCCACTTCTTCTTTTGTCTCACTGTCGCTTTTCATCAAGGCCTTTTCAAGACCTGCTAAGCTGGATCTTTCCTTGGCTTTCAATTCAATGTGAACTTTAGCCAACTGCTCTTTACTGAAACTTCTTTTGTTCTGAGGAGCCAATTTTGGAGTATGATCCAATTTTGGACTTTCTCTTTCCTCTGTCTGGCCTTTTGGCTAGGCCAATGAAGAACTCTCTCTACTTTCCTTCAGATCCTTTTGGTACTGAGTGCACCTTCACTGGATCTTCCTCCTTTGAGACTTAAAAATTACCGGAACCATATTTGGTTCCCTTGTTTTTGGGTGCTTTAGTAATACCCAATTATTTGGAGCCACCAAGGGAGGTTTAACCATTCTATCCTGGTCTCCAAAAACACTTCTCTCGGCAGGCATGTTTTTAGGCTTATTCTGCATAACAAACTAATCTGGAACCCCAGGTACCCATGAACTTACTAGTTCAGTTGCTGAACTAGCTTTTTCTACCTTCGAAGCTGCCTGTAGAGGCCACTGCTTGGTCCTGATCCCCTGTCTTGAGCCTAATTCAGGCCTTCTGTCAGGGTGATTACCTTGCATCTTGTTTGAGACTGATCTTGGAGGCCAATCTTTGGCTCTGATTTCATAACTTGAGCCCACTTCAGGCCTTATATCAGGATGATTGCCCTCCATCTTGTAGTAGTTGGGTGGTTTGAACTCATACAGAGGTCTCTTACCCTTGGGGTGCACTCTAGCGGCTGGTAGTCCAACCAAGAATGGCTGCTATCTGGGACCAGTTGGGTATGGCCTCTTGTTGTAAGTACTGGTTGGTTTAAGACGTCTCTGCACATCCTTGTAATACTGTTTTCCATCAATTTGGAGACCTTTCAACCATTTGTAACTTAACCTATATCTGGGACACATCATTTGTATGACAGCTGCCTCTAGAGAGTCATCATCTAGTGCCTCCTCACTAGAGTCCTCCTTTTGGTCCACAAAGCTCTGTCCATCTGTTGGTGAACTTCTGATATCTTTCTTGGAAGCAGTCTGGCTGGCAACATGCATCTGCACATTAACCTCCTCCAATTCCTTCAAGGATAGGTTTTGGAAGTCAAGCACACCAACATTGGCTGTAACTTCCCCAATCTCTGGGAATAGGTTAGTGTCAATCCCCATAGATTTCTCTGCTTTGGCTGGGAACTTTAAACTCCCTTTTCGAATCTGTTCTTGGATCCTGTCCCAAAAAAACAATACAGTTTTTAGTTGAATGAGACCAAGAATTGTGCTATTTACAATACATTTTCTCTTTAAGTTTTTCTGGAGAAGGAATTTTAACTCCGTTTGGTAACTTTAGAAAATTTGCTGCAAGCAAATAATCAAAAATGTCATCTGCCTTTGTTAAATCGAAAAAGCATTTCCTATGAAGGTCTTTCTTTTTAAACTGCTGGTTTATTGTAGTATCTTTATGAATTAATGCCTCACAGGTCATAGGCTTTTTCCCTACGATCTCTGCTACATCAATTTCGTAATTAGGGTCTCTATGATAAGTCTTGTATGATGCATTACTTCGATCTTGTTCTTCCTCAAGTAATGATTCATATCTAGACAACTTATAGGTTAATTCCACTAAGTCTCGAAATTCAGTTGAGTCAAACTTCTTTCGAAGCCTAAATTCTAAACCATTTTGAGTCAATCGCACAAATTCAGGCTCTGGTAGAATGACCTTACACTTATTTCGTGCTCTTTTGAATCTGGCAATAAATTAAACAGCCTTCTTATCGGCCTTTGACTCAACCTTGCCAAGTTTGCCATGGAAACTTCTGGCTCTGTTTAGAAGAATTGGGCATAAAATGCCTCATCAATTTGCTGCAAAGTTTGGATAGAGCTGGGTGTAATGTTAATATACCATACAAAAGCTGCCCCAGTTAGAGAATTTGGAAAAAGTCTTAACTTCATGTAATCATTATTGGTAAATTCACCACATTGGGCTGTGAACTAGCAATGTGTTCTACTATTGACTGGTTTTCATTCCCATAAAAAATAGCAAAGTCTAGTATTCTAAACCCCTTGGGTATTCATGCACCCTATCCATCCATTCTGGGTATAGCTTCCTATACACAAGAGTTTAAACTGCCCGAGCCATAGGTCTACACATTTTTCTAACAATATCAGTAATTTGGTCCTAGGAATCATATTTTGCGCTGTTGGACTACCACTGGAGGAACAAATACAGGATTTGGTGGAAACGCTTATGCTTGAGGTCCTCTCGGTCCATGGGGAGGTATATTTTGGACTGGTTGTCCCTGTGGTACTGGCTGCTGTTGAGGGTATGGTTGATCTCTCTGAGCTCGTCCTGCGAAAGGTACTACAATAGGAGGAACATGTGTTGTTTCTCTCCCAGCCGCAGGAAACCCTTCCAATCCCCAGGTGTAAATTCGAACAGAGGATTAGTAAACCCCCTTGTACTAGGTATGGCTTCGAACATGGAATTTGGAAACATTCTCATGCCATTTTCTTGTGTTAGCCCAGATCTACTAATTTATATTGCTTCGTTGTTAGGTAATGAGACATTTTGATTTACCACAAGCCTCGAAAAAGGCTCATACCATGATCGAGGTATAGGTGATGGTCTTTCATAATTTTGATTACTAGTCTGACCATTAATATGTCCATTACTTTGCATAAGATGTTTATCTCTAGCTAATCTTCGCTGAGGAACATTTGAATTTTCCTCTATATGCCTTGTGCTAGTTGGTTGATGGGAATTCATTCAATCCATAAAGGATGTTGTCCATCTTTCCATTGTGTACATTAACTGTTATCCCATGATATCTACCAAGCCTCTCCATGGATTCATCGGTTAGGTAGATGGAACAGTGGATGGCCCAATTCCATGGCCTCGACCAATGTTTTCAACATGTGGTGGATGTTCTAAATTGCTGATCTATTCGACCATAGGTTCTGATGAGATAGGTGCTTCCATAGGATATGTTATCACATTATCTTCTGGATCAGGTACTTCTACCTCTCCTTCCACACCCTTTTCCAGGCATTCATTTTCTTCTTGTCTCCTATGTCTAGCCATTTCAATTGGTCCCACTAGGCGTGCCAAAAATATATGTTGGCTTTTTTGGCTTTCGAAGGTTAATAATGTAATTTTAAGCATGCCAGTAAGGATCAATCAGTCCTTACAAAATATTTAATTACCAACCAATTATCAGACGACTGTGTTTTAGTTCTCTCAGCTTCAATGAAGAGGACTTTTACTGGTGGCTTATTTTAGGAGAATTTAGTAAATAACAACAAGTGAATAATTCTAGAATCTGAATTTCATTAAGTAAAAATGGAAAACTTACAATGATTTGACCCAGCCTCGTAGAGGTTTTACAACAATAAACTATTTGAAACTACTCCTAGGAATGAAGTGCAGTACAGGAATAGAAGTGCAAAAATATAAAGAACTGTAAAAAAATAAAAGGAAATACGAAGTAAATAAATTGGTTTTTTGATCTGAGTCTGGATCCTTTATTCTAGGGCCTTATCTGCTATTTATACTTTTCATTAATAACTGTCGAAGTAGGCTTTCAACCGTCGAAATGCTCTCCATGATTGCTGAACATGTTTTTTCTCAGTTAGTCCCCACTACGCCACCTCTTGCAGTTAGGGTTTCTTCCTGATTTTTGAATTTAAATATATGAGTAAACGTTAGGCCACATCATCTTGTATTTCTCCACTGATCCAGTGCTACACAGATCCATGATTACCAATGCTAACCGCTACATGTCTGATTTCGATTGAAGACTTGAATTAACTTCCCATGTTGTCCTCATCTTGCCACATGTTAAGCTGTGATTGGCTTATACAAATTAGGTAGCTAACAATATTATAACACTAACTATAAATATATATCACCAAAAAGAAGTATTTTAAATATTTGAAACGTATCGCGTATCATACGATATTGATAACACTAGTTTAGAGAGAGTGACAATGGTTCTAATTAAAAGGAATAAAATGTAATTTTTCAATATATATGGGCGAATTACACTAATGGTCCTTACAATTTGAGACTTATGTCATTTTGGTCCCTGAGTTTTTAATTGTGACACATTTGATTCTGAATTTTGAATCTTGTTCTAAATAAGGACAATTGAAGACACCATTGCTTAATTTCAAGGAAAAAATTATTAATTTGATAAAATATAAACTAACTTGACAAAAATAAATGTCAAAAAAATATTTTTGAATTTTTAAAAATTATTTATACCTACTAAAGATAAAATTATGTAAAATTAATAAAATTTTCAGACATTTATTTATTATTTTTTTTTACCAAATTAATTTTTATTATGTGTTTGGATAATGATTATGTAATAAGTCGTTATTTTTATTTTCATTAAATTAGTTTATATTTTTCTAAAAGTCAAATATGGCGACAAGTTTGATATTATTATTAAATCAAAAATTTCAAAACTAAAAATATTTCATATTTTAAACATATTGGCTACATATTAAAATATTAACAATCACCCATTACATGATTATCATCTAAACACATAATAAAAATTAATTTAGTAAAAAACAAATAAATAAATGTCTAAAAGATCAATCAATTTTTATATAATTTTATCTTTGGTGGGTAGAAATAATTATAAAAATAAAAAAAAAAATTGACATTTATTTTCATCAAATTAATTTATATTTTATCAAATTGATAATTTTGTCTTTCAAATTAAGCAATTGTATCTTCAATTATGCTTATTTAAAACAAGATTCAAAATGTAAGGTCAAATATATCACAATTGAAAAATCAAAGATTAAAATGGCACGAGTCCTAATCTATAAGGATTGTTAGTGTAATTCGTCCAATATATATTGACAACAAAAATGCTAGGGGTCCTAAAAATTCTACCAAAAGTTTTACTAAATGTCTCACATGGGTGTGGGACCCACATGGGACCCACATTGTGTGGGTCCCACACCCATGTGAGATATTTGGTAAAACTTTTAATAGAATATTTGAAATCTCTAGCATTGCTCTATTGACAAAGAAAATATCATTTATTGATGACAAAGATATGTCAATGGTTCAAGTGTAACAATCAGCAAACAGAGAGCAGGTATATATATATTACAATTTAGGTAAATGAAAACAACATAAATAAAAAACTAAGCTCGTAGGGCTGCGAGCACCAAATCGCCCAAGTCAACCAATGACCACCTCGTGCTCGGATAGACCATCTGTGATACTTGGATTATCTCGCCCACCGTCGTTGCACTCCGTACTTACTACGACCTCAATTTGTAGTGAAGTTGATACGATTAAGGAATATTTTAAAAAGGTGATTAAAAATTAATTTTTTAATTTTTTTAATTATTTTATAAGAAAGATAAGGGGACCTAAAATAAATTAAAAATTAACTTTTAATATTTTAATCCATATTTCCAAATAGCCCCTAAGAAGTGAACCCCACAGTTTGCAACTATAGTCGAATCAGGAGAAAACAAGAACTTGCACTACAAGTACCATTATGCATGCACGTCTTAAGAATAGTGTCACAAAAAATCACATTCTCGCTCAGGTGAAGGGTTTTATGTAAGATGATCTTAACAATGGGAATGTGTTGGCTTTTTGACTTTTTGAGGGTTATATTTGTAAATGCGAGCTTGTCAGTAATGATCAATCAGTCCTTACAGAAATTATAATTGTCAACCAATTATCAGACGATTGTGTTTTAGTTCTTTCAGCCTCAATGAAGAGAACTTTTACTGGTGACTTGACTTAGGAGAAATTAAGCAAAATAACAGGTAAATGACGAATAATTGAAGTATTTCATTAAAATGAAAACTTACAATGAGCCAAACTCAGCCTCGTGGAGGTTTACAGCAACAATCTACTTGAAACTACTCCTATAAATGAAGTGCAGTGCAGGTATTTAAAGTGCAAGAAATGTAAAGACTGGAAATATAAAATTGGAAAAGAAAATATGAAGTAAATGACTGGTTTGTTGGATCTGAGTCTGGGGGATTTTTCTGGGGGCTTCCCTGCTATTTATACTTGTCAAGGATGACCTTCAAACTGCACTTCAAACCGTCGAACTGCTCCTCCATGATCGTCGATCATGTTGCCTTATAGGTAGTTCCACTACGCCATCACTTGCAGTTGAACTTCCCTCTTATATTTGAATTTGAATATGGGTAACCGTTGGAGCCACGTCACCTTGCATCTCTTTACTGATCCAACGCTACTCAGATCACGCAAGAACCAATATTAACTGCCACGTGTACGATCAGGATCGAAGACCTGAATAGTCTTCCTATATTACCCTTACTCTGCCACGTGTCGAACTGTAACTGGCTTATACAAAATATGTAACCAACATTACCCCCTGCACTAATATACCCAATACTTGGTGATATTAGTGGATCATAGTCGTGCATGGGCTTTGTGCTTTTAAAAACACAACCGTCGCCCATTGATGACTACTTGCATTAATTTCATTTCCAACCTTTGGAATATCCTCACCACCTTAGTAATCAAGCGGACTAATATCCCTTTCATGGTTGAACCAAACTTCTTCTCTATTGATAAAGTACATGAAAAGTCATCTGATGATGCTGTTTCTCCTCGAAGGAAATTCCATACATTAATTAGCCACCTTTAATCAACTTCCTGTATTTAAGTCATTGAGGCCTTCGCAAATTATTGATCTTTGGACTACGAACATATTACTCTCAATCCTTTCATTCAGAAAATTGCAGATATGGACATAGGAGATTCTTCTTCACAGTCTGCATGGGAGAGAGCTGTGGCTCCTTCTACCTTCGAGGGTTCTGGGATTCCTGGCTGGTTGGAATCTGAGACTCGTGTCTTAAAGGAGCGAATTAACCATCATTTTGTTGAGTTCATTGACCCTTTAGATTTCCCTTCTGATGCTCGAAGCTCGGTAGTTTATCCTTACGTGCCCATCGACCTCCGACGCAATTTGGAGGACAATTTGCTTGTAGCATGGTACACATCCTCCATGCCTACAAGGATAGTGTCTGCCACCCGATGCCTAGAAGAGGCCCGAGGGCACAATCCATCATCTTTAGCCAATAGGGCGAAACTCTGCTCTTCCGATTGGCTCGATTACATTAATGTCTTTGTTCCTTCTGCTTTCACGCCATCTCCTGAAATGGAAGCATCCACATCTTCTTCTCCATCTCCTGAATTAGAAGCATCCACACCTTCTCCTCCACCAACTCCCTCTTGGCCAGAGAGACTGGGGCTCGCCTTTTCTGCGGATAAGGTCTTTCTTCCTTACATGCCTCCATCTTCCCCTACTCTAGCTTAGCGAAAACAAGCCTAGTTTTTGCTTGCAGCCTTCTCTCACTTGCCCTTTGACGTTCTGGAGGACGATGTTCCTCTCAAGAACTTTTGATGGGCTTGTGATATTCTAACGCGAGGTCAGGTCCTTAGCTCCATTGCTCAAGTAGAACTCCACATGTTTCTAGACCAACTCCCATTACTCATTCACTGGCATCGAACTGCCATGGCAACCGCTCAATCTTTGGACCAACTCTCATCCCTTCAAGTTCATACTCAGTACGAAGCAGAGAAACTCATCGAGAAATTTGATGACTTCCAGAATAAAGACTCTGCATACGAGGATGACATGGATATGGGTGAACAATATGGAAGTCTATTTGGCCATTTCATCTCAAAACCTACTAAAGATGTTGGATGTGCCCAAGCCCAAGGGAGCTAGAACTGTTACTTCTTCCACTGTGCCTCTCACAACCCAGTCCATTCCTGCTGCCTCAACTCCTCCTAAAGTCACTCGGGCTGCTTCGAAGAAAGGTATGTACCTTTGTTTTCTTTCCTTCGACTTTCTCTATAATGTTGGTTATCTTATTCTTAATTCTTCTTCTGTGAAGGTGGTCAACAGCAAAAGAAGAAGAGACTCCTTGAGCTAGAAAAGGAAATATCTGAGGTTCAAGTAGAAGAAGAAGAAAATCAAGAGCAGGAGTCCCCCTTGAAAAGAAAGAAAAAAGTGATTGACTTGGTTCAACAGAAAACAGCTGCTAGAGAAGTAGAAGAGGAGCTCTTTTCTAGGGAATCCGGATCTCAGACTGAAGAAATTAAGAAGGAGCCGACAATACCAATACAAAGAAAAAAGAGAAGAAAGATAACTGTCTCTCCTTCTGATTTCGTCGAAGACTCCGATTCCGAGACCATTGTCGAAGCAATAGAAAAAAAAAAAGAAAGTGGCTGCTTCAGCTACTAACTTGGTTGAAGATCCCGTCCACGAAGCAGCTACTAAGGCCGTAGAACAAGAGTATTCCAAGGCCATAATTGTCTTCGAGAGGGCTGAGAAGAGACGGCAGCAACAATTCTTTAGAGATGAAGCTGCTGTTGCTGGCGCACTACAAAGGGAAGCTGCAAGAAGGCAACAGACTGCTGAACATTACTCTCTTCGCAGCTCTCCCATCAGTGCCAGCGCTTCTGGAACAAGTAATTTCTTTCATGCCTCTATTCTTTTCTTGTCGAATCTTTAATATTGAGACTTGACATTACTTTATATTTCTTTGCAGCAATAACCACTGAGCCTATCTCTCAATTCACTTCTCTTTCGAGCCTTGCTCCTCCTTCTCCTTCCAAGGAAATTCCAACTGCTACCTCTTCTTCGAAGGCAGCTAATTCCCCAATTGAGGGTGCTAGAAGTTCTCCAACTCATAATTCATCACCTTTGCCTACTTCCAGCCCCTTCTCGCTTGATTCATTGGTGGCTAAGACCATAGAGACTGCCAAAAATACTCCATCCATTCCTCCTATCCCCATGCAGTCCTCTGTGCCTTCCACCACAACACTCTCTGCGCCCCTTATGTCTATGGATGAGGTTGATATCTTCGAAGGAAGACTAGCTAGTCTTTTCGACGTACCCTCTACCTCTCCAACATTGAATGTTGAAGCTGAGCCATTAGTTTTGGCTGACTCCTTGCTGGAAATTTTTGAGAGCTCTTCTTCCTCCAGCAGCAAACCTTCTATACCTTCGATAGACTTGGACACATGCCTAGAACTGTTGATTTCTTTTTCAAGAATCCCCTTCGAGGCTCTACAAAGGCCTATAATCAGAAATGGGTTCCTTCAATGCTGCAAAATTGCTGAGCAGTCTGGCATGAATGTTTCAAGTCATCTATCTCAGGCAGCAGCTACTGTCGATTTTTACATCAGCATTTGTCAAGCTGCCAAGGCTGAGGATGAGAAATTGGCTGGCGACCAGAGTTTTGTTTCCCAAGTACATACTGAAGTGTCAAAGCTTAAGGAACAACACTCCTCTGCCTCCCACTTTCGAATCCAACTGCTGGAGAGGAAAACTCAGCTTGAAGAGGAGCTGTCCGCAGTGAATCAAGCCCTAGTCCGAACTGACACTAAGCTGCAAATTACCAACCAAGGACTGGCTGATCGAAAGGAAGAGATGGCTGTAGCTATTCGACTGTTTTCAGCATTTACCAATAGGAAATCTGTTATACAAAAACAATTAAGACACTGTAATGATTTTTGGGCCAATTTGTGGCAAAATGTACTTAATTCTTTATGAAAGCATAAATTTTTGTCAATCATTTGAGCAGTCTTATGTTCTTGTGCTTAGTGTTTATTTTATTCCTTGTGTTTCCCAAATGGTTAGAAAATAAGGCTTCAAATATCTGCCATTAATCTTTTTGGGATGTACGTAACCATTCAAATTTCTTAAATGGTATGCTCCAAAAGGCAGAACTCTATGAATTTGATATGGTCCTTCCCAGTTAGGTGACCATTTGCCAAACTTATGGCTTTTAATTCCTATTGGGAGTATTGTTTTCCATACCAAATCACCTTCATCAAAGCCAATGTGTTTGACTTTCTTATTATAATTCTTGGCTGCTTTCTTCTTTTGGAAAAGAATGCTATTTAATGCCAAAATTCTGGCTTCATCTATGCTTTCTAACTCCAAACACATACTTTGATGGTACTGCTCAGGACCTAACTGATCTTGATATCTTACCCTCAAAGATTTAACATTAATCTCCACAGGTAAAATTGCATCATGCTCATACACTAAGGCATAAGGAGTAACTGCTGTGCTTGACCTTGGGAAAGTTCTGTAAGCCCACAAAACATCCAACAACAGGTTATGCCAATCCCTAGGATTTTCTTCCACAACCTTTTGTATTCCCTTTTTCAAGGACTTATTGGATGATTTAGCTTGACCATTGGCTTCTGCATAATAGGGTGTGGAATTAACAAGGCTAATTCCAAACTCTGCCACAAAAGACTTCACCATTTTCCCATCGAACACAGTCCCATTTTCCACAGTTATGGTTTGTGGGATGCCAAATCTATGGATCAAATCTTTGATGAACCCAATGACCTCTGTCTGGTCTACAGCCTTGTAAGGCTTGGCTTCGACCCACTTAGTGAAGTAATCAGTGGCCACTAGAATGAAACAATGATGCTTCGAAGGTGGGTGTATTTTTCCTATCATATCCATGGCCCATCCTCTGAATGGCCAAGGCTTCACTACTGCATGTAGGTCAGTTATGGGCACATGCCTTATTGTGCCATGCTTTTGGCATGCCTGGCAACCCTTTGCATATTCTATGCAGTCTTTAAGGATAGTTGGCCAATAGTAGGAATGCCTTCAAAGCAACCATCTCATCTTCACACCAGGCTGATGAGCACCACAGATGCCTTCATGAACCTCAGCCATAGCTGTTAATGCTTCTTTTGGATCTAAACATTCCAGCAACAAACCATCTCCCCCCCTTTTGTAGAGAGCATTACCATATATCATGTATTGCATAGACTGCAATTTAATTCTCCTGCTGGCCTTCGAAGATGGACCAGCCAAGTATTGCATTATTGATGCCTCCAATCCTGTTCTTGTAAGTCATTATGATTGACTTCCAAGACCACATTCCTTTTATTCAGAGGTGGTATTAGTTTCTGATATGTTGTTTGGCTTATGTCCCTTTGGGCATTATCCCTTCTCTTGAAGTTCGAAGCTTTTTGAGCCACATCATTAGCTCTATTGTTCAAGAATCTTGGAACATGAGTTACATTTGCTATTTGAAACTGAGAAAGCAGATGTAATGCAACAATATAGTATGACAAAATACTTATGCTTTGACACTTGAAAATTACTTTTACTTGGTTAACCACCAATTGAGAGTCTCCAAATATGTCAACTGCATGTACTTGTAATCCAATAAGAATTTCTAGTCCCATTATTAAGGCTTCATATTCAGCCTGGTTATTGGAACAGGTAGCATTCATCCACTCTGAAACCATGTGTGGTTTCTACCCCTTGTGGAGATTTAACCACAATACCAATTCCAATTAAGCCATTGGCTTTCGATCCATCGAACCACATCTGCCATGACTCAACACTAGCCATGCCAAGTTCCATTATCTCTTGGCTCTCTGTTTGAGATGGATGGTCTGCCAAAAAATTGGCCAGAACTTGCCCTTTTACTGCCCTTTAAGGGACATATTCTAAATGAAATTCTGATAAGGCTAGTATCCACTTGCCAATTCTTCCCCTCAACATAGGTCTAGATAACATATACTTAACCAAATCTGTGGTTGCAATTACCAAGACAGTTGTAGGTAAAAGATAATATCTTAATTTCATTGCAGCAAAATACAAAGCAAGACACAGCTTTTCTACAGCTGAATATTTACATTCACAAGAATTTAAAAACCTACTAAGGTAATAAATAGCTTGCTCCTTGCCTTCTTCATTGTCTTGGGCCAAGAAAGCTCCCAATGAATCTTCTGCTGCAGCTATGTACAACTTCAAGGGCTTATTACCTTTTGGTGGCATCAGCACCGGAGGGTTGGCCAAGTAGGCTTTGATACCTTCAAAAGCAATTTGATGCTCTGCTGTCCACACAAATTCCTCTTCATCTTTCAGCCTTAACAAGGAATAAAATACTTTAGTTTTCCCTGCAGTGTTAGAAATGAACCTTCGAAGAAAGTTAACCTGTCCAATGAACCTTTGTAATTCTTTCTTACTTGATAGAGGCCCGGCTTCAATGATGGCTTTGGCTTTATTCTGATCAATCTGTATTCCTTTCTTGTGCACTACATAACCCAAGAAGTTTCCAGATGATACACCAAAAGCATACTTAAGAGGATTGAGTTTTAACTTGAACTTCCTCATTCTTTCAAAAGCTGCTTCTAAATTAAACAGATGCTCCTCCATGGACTGGGATTTCACTACGATGTCATCAATATAACATTCTAAATACCCTCCAATGAGGTCATGAAAGATAGTGTTCATAGCTCTCTGATATGTAGTTCCAGCATTCTTCAGACCAAATGGCATTTTAACCCATTCGAAAGTGCCAATATTTCCAGGACATCTGAATGCTGTCTTGTGGATATCCTCCTCTGCAATGCAGATTTGGTTATAACCAGAGTGTCCATCCATCATTGATAAAACTTGATGCCCTACTGAACTGTCTACCAACAGATCTACTATAGGCATAGGGTACTCATCTTTTGGAGTTACTAGATTTAAGTTTCTGAAATCAATGCATACTCTCATTTTACCATTCTTCTTAACTACAGGCACAATATTAGATAGCCATTCAACATACCTGGCTGTCCTAATAAAGCCTGCCTTGAGTAGTCTAAGAATCTCCTCCTTGACTTTCTGAATTACTTCTGGACTCATTCTTCTTGGTTTCTGTTTGTATGGTTTGAAATTAGGCTTCATAGGGAGCCTATGTTCTACTAATGACTTATCCAATCCTGGTAGTTCATCATAAGACCATGCAAAGCAATCTTTATATTTCTTTAGAACAACCAATAATTGGTCCCTCTCCAGATCATTCAAACAAGCACTTACATAGGTGGGCTGTTGCATAGAACCTTCCCCTAAATTTATTTCTTCTAAGGGGTTTTGTGTCTGAGAACTTATTGAAGCTTCTTCTTTGGTTTCTTCTACCTTCGAAGCAACCTTCTCGCTTTGTTTTGCTCCCAGGTTCTTTAGTTCAACATTTCTGTCCTCTTCCTCATAGACAAAATCTGTCCACAAGGCTTCCTCTTCCTGTATCTCTTGGACTTTTGTTTCAATGTCCAATGCACAGTATTTATCAAGGGTCAAAACTCTGACCTGTCGCTGCTCCTGTTTGCAGCCAATTATCATGGCTTCTTCTCTCTTGCTCCTGTACTTTCTGGACTATTGTTTTTACATCCAATGTTGAGAATTTAATCAGAGCCAAGGACTTGGCTTCTTGTGTTTCATCTCTTTGCCTACAACCAGGCATCATTGTCATCTTTAACGACAACCTCTTCATCAGCACTCTCCTGGACTAAGTGCTTCAGGTGTGTCACTTCCTCATCAGCCGTCACTTCGGCTGAGCCATCAGGTTTCCTCAGTATACTGAGTGGTGTCAACCCCTCAATATACAGTTTGGCCTGTGCAAAGTCTGCACAGGCTATGAAGGGTTGAGGATCTGCATCAATTTCTTTTGTCTCTCCATTGCCTAAGGCCATCATAATTTTCTGATGCAAAGAGGAAGGCACACATTTGTTAGTGTGGATCCAATCTCTCCTAAGTAAAGCATTGTATTTAGCATTACTGTCGATTATGAAGAATGCTGTCATGCAGTCCCTGGTTCCCACACTCAAGTTGATGGGTAGAAATCCCTGAGCCATCTGTTTGTCTCCAGCAAAGCCAGCGATGGTTGTAGTGGTTGGGATCAACCTAGGATTCTTTTTCCCTAATTTCTTCAAAGAAGATTTCGGTAGTAAATTCACTGCTGCCCCATTATCTATCAAGACTCGGTTTAGTTGTATCCCATCGAAGAAAGCCTTGATGTACAAAGGCTTGACATGTTGTGTCATAGAATTCGAGAGATACTCAAAGGGATATGAGAGGTTAATGCTCACCTCTTATTCACTCTCATATTCAGTTTCCATCGGGGTAGCCATTCCAGAATCATCTTGTACCATACTCACTTGTGAGTCTTCACTAAAGATAGGAATAGGATCGATTTCTTGATCATCTTGGTCCTCATCTCCAGCCTGGAACTCAAAAGGCAATATGTGTACCATATTGACTGATACTGGAGGAAATGAGCCAAATTAGATGGTTGGCTGTACCTGTTTCCCCTCTTGGCTACCTTGATCAGTTACCTCAGAAGCATCCTCCATGCTGCATTCTGGCACTTCATTGCTAACAGGTTCCTTTGAATGGTTTTCCTCGACTGGTTTTTCAACCAGAAATGTTTGCTCAGCCATGAAGGCTTCGAACATTTCTTCCTCTACCATATCTTTCTTTTGGCTTATGCCAATCTCTTCTTTTGTCTCGCTATCACTCTCTATCAGAGCTTTCTCCAATCCTGCTAAGCTAGCCTTCTCTCTGGCTTTTAGTTCAGAATGAACCTTTGCCAACTGTTCTCTGTTGCAACCCACCTTGTTTTGTAGAGTTGGCTTTGGAGTATGGTCTGACTTTGGAGTCTTCTTTCCTTCTGTCTGGACCAATGAAGAGCTCTCCATTTTCTTTCATATCTTTCTGGTACTGAGTGTACCTGCGCTGAATCTTTCTCCTTTGTGATCTCGAAATGACTGGGACCATGTCTGGTTCCTTTGTCTTTGGGTGTTTAAGCAATACCCAATTGTTCGGAGCCACCAAAGGAAGTTTAACCATCCTTCCTTGGTTTCCAACATCCCTCTGGGCAGGCACTTCCCTAGGTTTGTTTTGCATTACAAACCAGTCTGGAACTCCAGGTACCCACGAACTTACTGACTCAGATGTTGAATTGCTTTTTTTCTACCTTCGAAGCCATCTTCGAAGCTGGCTGTGAAGGTAAGTGCTTGGCTCTGACCTCATGTTTCGAGCCTGATTCAGGCCTTCGATGAAGATGGCCACTTTCTGTCCTGCGTGAGGTTGGTCTAGGGGGCCAATCTTTGGCTTTGATCTCATATCCTGAACTCCTCTCCAGCCTTCTTTCAGAATGACTGCTCTCCATTCTGTAATAGTTAGGTGGCCTGGACTCATACAAGGGCCTCTTGCCTTTAGCATGCATTCTGTCCACTGCAGGCTCAACCACTAATGGTCGCTGCCTATCACTAGCCAGATACGGCCTTTTGTTGTAAGCATTGGTTGATTTAGGACGTCTCTGTACATCCCTGTAATATTGCTTCCCATCAACTGGAAGGCCTTTCAACCATTTATAACTCAGTCTGCACTTGGGACACATCCTTTGCATTACTGCTGCCTCTAAGGAATCATCATCCAGTGATTCTTCATCAGAGTGTTTTGTCACGACCCAAACCCGGCCCTATGGGTTTAGCACCGTAACCGGCCAGTAATCCGAGATTACCGAAGGCCTGCTTAACAGTAGTACAGTAAAACAGAGTTCAGGGCCTGGCGGAAGCCAATACAGTAAATAGATAATGTCCATTGAGCTGTGACAGTCTGTATGTGATACCCTCTGTCACGACCCAAACCCGGCCCTATGGGTTTAGCACCTACATATATATATAAACAGTGAGCTAAAGCCCAGTGAATAACATAATGCATAAAGAGGTTAAGAATGAAATATCCTTACAGTAATGAAAACAGTTCATTAAACAATATTCCAGTCTTTCAGTCAGAACAATTATTCAGTCATATGTGGTACATCCATTAGCATAGCAATGAACAGTAGGTCTTAAAGACCGGACAGTAATGATGGCCATCAGTCAGTAAACAGTAATGGTTCCACGAGGGAACCGACAGAGATCTCGGTAACAGTAACAATAATAGTATACAATAGTTGCTAAGGACGCCACAATACATTTCAGAATATAGGACATACATTCAATCAATTAACAATAATTATTTCAGAAAACAGTTCTGTTAAACAGTCAGAAAACATTCTCAGTTGAACATATCTTTACACAATTGTTACTCACAGAGTTTGGGGCTACGGTATGCTAGAGCGTGTCTCCCCAGTCGCCAACCCTACACAGTTCACAGGTTGAACACACACTAAGCTACACAGTTGGGAATTATCATAACTTAATCCCTAATTTGCCTTGATGTGTTCTACATCTATATCCTCATTAAGATGTCTTAAACTAGGCCTAAGAATGCCTAGAATGGGATGAGGATGCAAAAATACACTTAGAAAACATTTTGCAAAGTTTGCTGAAAATAGGAGTCTCGCTCGAGCGAGCTTCCAAAATCAAAGGCTTCGCTCGAGCGAGAGATCCTTCGCTCGAGTGAGCTGCTGAAACAGTAAAAGTACTGGATGCTGAAATTTTACGCTCGAGCCACCAATCCCACGCTCGAGCGTAGCTTCGAACAAAGGTTGGTCACTCGAGCGAAGAATCCTTCGCTCGAGCGAAGAAGCCAAATTCTGGAATTTCCAGATTTGTCTCCTAAGCTCAAACCAAGCATTCTTTCACTCAAAACTCGACCTCTTGGGCCCAAATTCTGGAAAACACATCTAGATTCAATATACAACAAGTTTCAAAGCTCAATTTATGAATTCAAGCCCCAAAGGTGAGTCAATTAAAGCCATTTTTCAAACCCATTTTTCATGAACATGGAGAAATGCAAACATGCATGGATTCAAACCAAATTCAACCTTCAAAGCTTGTCCAAATGGACTCATTTCTTCAAGAACATGATGAATTCATGGACTCAAGCCTAATGATGAACATACATGTACAAATGGCCATGAAATTAACTCAAGATACACACATGCATGCATAAATTATGCTCTAATTCAACATGTATGAACTAATTCATGACTTAATTTTACAATGATGCATAAACCATGCAAGACTTAGCTCAAAGACAACAATGAAGACTTAAATTTCTTACCTAGGTCTTGTATTCAAGGTTTAAGAGCTCAAGTTTGCCAATTTCCTACAATTCTTCAAGCCTACAAGCCAAATCTCTAGATGGAAACTCAAATTCTCTTCTTCTCCCTCTCTTGGTCGGTTGGGTGCTCCAAATAGGCTGATGAAATATGTTTTGATTAAGTGTAAACAAGGCCTCAAAGATGAATAACAAAGGTCCCACTCAATGGCAAGAGTGTAATTACGACAAACTATTTAATTGGCTTAAATTAATCTAGTTTAATCATTCCTAATCACATTTTAGATAAATATACCATTAAATTCCAAAAATTCTACTGATCATGAAACACTAAACAATTTTCAGTTTGGCCGTCGATAAGGCCTTCAATTTGCAGTTTAAACATAAAAACACGAACAGATATTCAAATAATCGAAAAGATAAAAATGCAACACAATAAATATGCTCAGTCAATTCGATTTCAATCTTCAATCAGTCCATTCAGTACTTCAGTTGGTTCAATTATCAGTCATAAGCGGTCCAGTTTAGCAGTAATCAGTATGTAATTCAGTAACTTTTCGGTAAACAGTATAGGGGTTGTTACAGTCTCCCCTCCTTATAAGGAGTTTAGTCCTCTAAACTCAAGTTACCTTCATTCTGGAAGAAAACAGGATTCAGCGGGAACAAATCAGGATATCGCCTAGCCATGTCATCTTCTCTTTCCCATGTGGCATACACACCACCATGGTTCTGCCAGTCAACTTTCACTAATGGGATCTCTTTGTTTCTCAGTTTCTTGATCCGTCTGTTTACCATCTGTATGGGCCGTTCCTCGTAAGTGTAGTCATCACTCAACACTACTCGGGTAGGCTCAATCACATGGAAGGGATCCCGGAGATAATCTCTCAACATCGAAATGTGGAAAACATTATGCATATGCTCCATTTCAGGAGGGAGCGCAACTTGATACGCCACCGGATTAATTTTCTCAATAATCTCATACGGTCCGACATATCTCGGCGCTAACTTGCCTTTGACTCCAAAACGAGTCTGGCCTTTCATTGGTGTCACTTTCACAAAAACGTGGTCACCCACTTCATACTCTCTGTCCCGTCTTCTGACATCCGCATAACTTTTCTGTCTACTCTGTGCAGTTTTCAGTCTTTGCTGTATCAGTTTTATCTTTTCAGTCGTCTCATATACAATCTCGGGCCCAAGCAAAGGCCCATCTCCAACTTCTGCCCAGCAGATCGGGGATCTACATTTTCTGCCATACAATGCCTCAAAAGGCGCCATACCAATACTCGAATGGTAGCTGTTGTTGTAGGCGAATTCAGCCATTGGCAAATGACTTTCCCAGTTTCCCTGAAAATCAAGGACACACATTCTCAATAGATCCTCCAAGGTTTGGATGGTCCTTTCTGACTGGCCATCCGTCTGAGGATGATAGGCACTACTCAGCCTCAATTCAGTACCCAATGCAGTCTGTAGGCTTTGCCAAAACCTCGATGTAAACTTCGAATCCCTGTCAGAAACAATAGACACAGGCACTCCATGCAGTCTCACAATTTCATCCATATAGATAACAGCCAATTTGTCTGCATTATAGATTGTCTTGACAGGTAAGAAGTGAGCAGATTTGGTTAGTCTATCAACAATAACCCAAATTGAATCCATACCTTTTCTGGAGCGAGGTAATCCAACGATAAAATCCATCGTGATATGCTCCCATTTCCACTCTGGTGTGGGTAAGGGCTGCAATAATCCAGCAGGTCGTTGATGTTCAGCTTTGACTTGTTGGCAATGAAGACATTTGGATACAAAATCGGCAATTTCCTTCTTCATTCCCGGCCACCAGAAATTCTGTTTCAGATCTTGGTACATTTTCGTATTCCCCGGGTGGATAGAAAATTTTGAATTGTGGCCCTCTTGCAGAACTCTTCTTTTCAGTTCAGTGTCATTCGGCACACACAGTCTTTCTTGAAATTTCAGTACATTGTTCTCAAATTTGAACCCCGGTCTCGGTTTAGACTCTCTTTCTTCGATGATCTTTTTCAGAAAGTCATCCAGTTGCTGTTTCTCTTTAACTTCTTCAATCAAGGCTGGTTGAGCAGAAATAGCGGCTAGTGTTCCACCTTGTTCTCTCAAAACAACTTCAATTTCAGATTTTTCAAGGTCACGAAGCAGCTCTTTCTGTCCGGTAAGCAAACAAGCTAAGTTGGCAATTGACTTTCGGCTCAATGCATCGGCAACAGTGTTGGCTTTTCCCGGATGGTACAGAATCTGTAGGTCATAGTCTTTGATCAGTTCTAGCCATCTGCGCTGTCTCATATTTAGTTCTTTCTGTGTGAAGAAATATTTTAAGCTCTTGTGGTCGGTATAAACTTCACATGTCGCCCCATAAAGGTAGTGACGCCAAATTTTCAATGCAAACACTACTGCAGCCAGTTCCAGATCGTGGGTCGGGTAGTTCTTTTCATGTGGTCTCAACTGTCGGGAAGCATAAGCAATAACTCTCCCATTCTGCATTAAAACACACCCCAAACCCTTATGAGAAGCATCACTAAATACAGTATAACCATCCGTACCTGAAGGTAAAGTCAAAATCGGTGCAGTCACAAGTCGAGTTTTCAACTCTTGGAATGCTGATTCCCTTTGGTCAGTCCAGTCAAATGATGTCCCCTTCTGAGTTAACTGAGTCAATGGTAAGGCAATTTTGGAAAAATCTTTGACAAATCTTCTGTAATATCCAGCCAATCCCAAAAAGCTTCAGACTTCAGTCACATTTGTTGGTCTAGGCCAGTTCACTACAGCTTCAATTTTCTGCGGATCAACAGAAATTCCATCTTTGCTAACAACATGACCCAAAAACATAACATGATCAAGCCAAAACTCACATTTAGACAGTTTAGCATACAGTTTCTGTTCCCTTAGGGTCTGCAGGGCAAGTCTCAGATGGTGTTCATGTTCTTCTCTACTTTTTGAATAAATCAGTATGTCATCAATAAATACTACAACGAAATCATCAAGGTATGGTTTAAAAATTCTGTTCATAAGGTCCATAAAAGCAGCAGGGGCATTCGTGACTCCGAATGGCATAACTAGAAATTCATAATGGCCATACCTCGTTCTAAAAGCAGTTTTATCAATGTCTTCTGGTTTCACTTTCAGTTGATGATACCCCGATCTGAGATCAATCTTGGAAAACACTTGTGCACCCTGTAACTGATCAAATAAATCGTCAATACGTGGCAATGGGTATTTATTTTTCACAGTTACCTTGTTCAATTCACGGTAATCAATGCACAGTCTCAGTGAGCCATCTTTTTTCTTTACAAATAAAACAGGTGCACCCCACGGTGAAGTACTGGGCCTGATAAACTTCTTGTCTAACAGTTCTTGCAATTGCACTTTCAACTCCTTCAGTTCAGTTGGGGCCATTCGGTACGGGGCCTTAGACACTGGCTGTGTTCCCGGAATCACATCCACGGTAAATTCAATCTCCCTGTCAATCAAATCCCCTGGCAGATCATCTGGAAATACATCTAGGAATTCTCTGACTATAGGAATACAATTCACATCAGTTTTAACACTATCATCAGTAGACACAGTCAGCACAGAACACAGATATCCTTTACACCCCTTTCTAATTAATTTAACAGCTTTCACTGAAGAAATCAAATACGGAGGAGGTACTACTTCACTCCCATTAAACACAAATTCAGGCAAACCAGGTGGACGGAAAACTACTTGTTTTGTTACACAGTCTATAGTGGCATGATATTTTTGTAGCCAATCCATCCCCAATATTACATCAAAATGATCAATGTTCAATGGCAGTAAATCAATAAACAGATGCATATCCCCAACGATAATTTCACAATCAAGATACATATATGCACATGTCATGGATCCCCCAACAGGTGATGATACAGCTAGCAGATAATTCATGGGTTCTAAGGGTCTATTCAATTTCCGTGAAAAAGCATGCGACACATAAGAATGTGTAGACCCCGAATCAATCAATACATATGCATTTTGTGTACAAATAGAGAGGATACCTGACACAACGGTCTCAGTGTTTTGCACGTCTCCCGGTACTAGGGCAAACACTCGGCCCTGCCTCATAGGCTCTTTCCCGGTAGCTTTGGGGTTAGGCTTTGGTGCTACAGTTGATGCTGCTGCGCTTGGTGCAGCTTTGCTACTGGCTTGCGGAGCGGAGGGACAGTTTCTAACCATGTGGCCCACTTTGCCACATCTGTAACAGGCTCCAGATATTTTGTGACAAACCCCTTTATGCTTGTTGCCACATACAGAGCAGGGTGGAATGAACCCACTCCCTTGGCTGGGGCTAGTTGTTGACCCTGTATTCTGTTTCTTGTTGGAAGGGTTGTGCTTGCCTTTCTTGAATTTGAAACCCTGCCTTTTTCCATGCCATTCAGTTGTTGGTGTTTCAGATTGTTTCACAGCTTCGATGTTCGACTCGGCCATCAGTGCTCGGTCAAGAACACCCACAAAAGTCGGTAGTTTCAAAACATTTATTCGGTCAAGTATTGCAACATTAAGGCCACCCTCAAATTTTCTGGCCTTCTTGTAATCAGTGTCCACCATATGTGGTGCATATCTGGCAAGCTCGGTAAATTTTGTTTCATATTCAGCAACAGACATTGTGCCCTGTCTCAGTTGTTCAAATTCAGACACCTTTCTATCCCTGACACACTGTGGAAAGTACTTTTCAAAGAAGGACTCCTTGAACTGAGCCCAAGTCATAACAGTATTTGTATCACGGATCAACATCCACCACCTTCTAGCTTCTTCTTGTAGGGTGAAGGTAGCTAACAGTACTTTATTCGCTTCTGAGCACGGAAACACTTCAAATAGTTTTTCTGTTTCAAGCACCCAAGCTTCAGCCTTTAGCGGTTCAAGGCCTCCCTGAAAGGATGGCGGTTTCATCTTGATGAATTTATGGGTGAGAGCAATTATGTCCCCATCATTCACATTTGCATTTGGTTCCGGCTGTACCGGAGGAGGAGGAGGTGGGGGCTGTTGGTTCTGTTGTTGTTCAAGTCTAGTAGTTATCAATTCCATCATTCTTTCCATTCTTGCCATTCTTGCCTCAGTAGATGAGGATTCAGGTTCATTTGCATTGTCCATTTCACTATAAACAGTTATAACAGTTATAGCAATTATAACATAAACAGTTGCATATTTAGCCAGTTATCACATTAACATGTATTCAGTCATAACATAGCCACACACTTTTCAAGTTCATGAAATGCCCTAATCACTTTTCTAGGACACCCTATAGCTCATTTGGACACGTGTGTGGGATATAACTCGTGGTTAAGTATCGCTCTGATACCACTCTGTCACGACCCAAACCCGGCCCTATGGGTTTAGCACCGTAACCGGCCAGTAATCCGAGATTACCGAAGACCTGCTTAACAGTAGTACAGTAAAACAGAGTTCAGGGCCTGGCGGAAGCCAATACAGTAAATAGATAATGTCCATTGAGCTGTGACAGTCTGTATGTGATACCCTCTGTCACGACCCAAACCCGGCCCTATGGGTTTAGCACCTACATATATATATAAACAGTGAGCTAAAGCCCAGTGAATAACATAATGCATAAAGAGGTTAAGAATGAAATATCCTTACAGTAATGAAAACAGTTCATTAAACAATATTCCAGTCTTTCAGTCAGAACAATTATTCAGTCATATGTGGTACATCCATTAGCATAGCAATGAACAGTAGGTCTTAAAGACCGGACAGTAATGATGGCCATCAGTCAGTAAACAGTAATGGTTCCACGAGGGAACCGACAGAGATCTCGGTAACAGTAACAATAACAGTATACAATAGTTGCTAAGGACGCCACAATACATTTCAGAATATAGGACATACATTCAATCAATTAACAATAATTATTTCAGAAAACAGTTCTGTTAAACAGTCAGAAAACATTCTCAGTTGAACATATCTTTACACAATTGTTACTCACAGAGTTTGGGGCTACGGTATGCTAGAGCGTGTCTCCCCAGTCGCCAACCCTACACAGTTCACAGGTTGAACACACACTAAGCTACACAGTTGGGAATTATCATAACTTAATCCCTAATTTGCCTTGATGTGTTCTACATCTATATCCTCATTAAGATGTCTTAAACTAGGCCTAAGAATGCCTAGAATGGGATGAGGATGCAAAAATATACTTAGAAAACATTTTGCAAAGTTTGCTGAAAATAGGAGCCTCGCTCGAGCGAGCTTCCAAAATCAAAGGCTTCGCTTGAGCGAGAGATCCTTCGCTCGAGCGAGCTACTGAAACAGTAAAAGTACTGGATGCTGAAATTTTACGCTCGAGCCACCAATCCCACGCTCGAGCGTAGCTTCGAACAAAGGTTGGTCACTCGAGCGAAGAATCCTTCGCTCGAGCGAAGAAGCCAAATTCTGGAATTTCCAGATTTGTCTCCTAAGCTCAAACCAAGCATTCTTTCACTCAAAACTCGACCTCTTGGGCCCAAATTCTGGAAAACACATCTAGATTCAATATACAACAAGCTTCAAAGCTCAATTTATGAATTCAAGCCCCAAAGGTGAGTCAATTAAAGCCATTTTTCAAACCCATTTTTCATGAACATGGAGAAATGCAAACATGCATGGATTCAAACCAAATTCAACCTTCAAAGCTTGTCCAAATGGACTCATTTCTTCAAGAACATGATGAATTCATGGACTCAAGCCTAATGATGAACATGCATGTACAAATGGCCATGAAATTAACTCAAGATACACACATGCATGCATGAATTATGCTCTAATTCAACATGTATGAACTAATTCATGACTTAATTTTACAATGATGCATAAACCATGCAAGACTTAGCTCAAAGACAACAATGAAGACTTAAATTTCTTACCTAGGTCTTGTATTCAAGGTTTAAGAGCTCAAGTTTGCCAATTTCCTACAATTCTTCAAGCCTACAAGCCAAATCTCTAGATGGAAACTCAAATTCTCTTCTTCTCCCTCTCTTGGTCGGTTGGGTGCTCCAAATAGGCTGATGAAATATGTTTTGATTAAGTGTAAACAAGGCCTCAAAGATGAATAACAAAGGTCCCACTCAATGGCAAGAGTGTAATTACGACAAACTCTTTAATTGGCTTAAATTAATCTAGTTTAATCATTCCTAATCACATTTTAGATAAATATACCATTAAATTCCAAAAATTCTACTGATCATGAAACACTAAACAATTTTCAGTTTGGCCGTCGATAAGGCCTTCAATTTGCAGTTTAAATATAAAAACACGAACAGATATTCAAATAATCGAAAAGATAAAAATGCAACACAATAAATATGCTCAGTCAATTCGATTTCAATCTTCAATCAGTCCATTCAGTACTTCAGTTGGTTCAATTATCAGTCATAAGCGGTCCAGTTTAGCAGTAATCAGTATGTAATTCAGTAACTTTTCGGTAAACAGTATGGGGGTTGTTACTTGTTTCCTCTGGTGTGAGAAACCTTGTCCAATAGCTGGTGGGTTTCTATTGGCCTTCTTGATGGTTGTCTGGTTCGCAACATGCATCTGCACATTGACCTCTTCCAATTCTATCAAGGACAAGTTCTGGAAATCTGATGTAATGACATTTGCTGCCACCTCTCCAACTTCTGGAAATGGGTTACTGTCAATCCCCATGGCCTTTTCTGCTTAGACTGGGAATTTCAAACTTCCTTTCCGAATTTGTTCTTGGATCCTGTCTCGAAAAACAATACAGTTTTTAGTCGAGTGAGACCAAGAGTTATGTCATTTACAATATGCTTTTCCCTTAAGTTCATCTGGAGATGACAGTTTTACTCCTTTTGGTAACTTAAGAAAATTGGCCACAAGCAAATGATCAAAAATGTCATCTGCCTTGGTTAAATCAAAAGAATACTTCCTGTGAAAGTCTTTCTTTTTAAACTGCTGGTCAATCGTTGTATCCTTATGAATTAATGCTTCACAGATTACGGGTTCTTTGCCCACAATCTCTGCTGCATCGATCTCATAATTAGGATCTCTATAATATGTCTTATACGATGCATTATTTCGATCTTGTTCCTCCTCTAATAATGCTTCATATCTAGACACCTTATAGGTTAGTTCCACCAAATCTCTGAATTCAGTTGAGTCAAACTTCTTTCGAAGCCTAAACTCTAAGCCATTTTGAGCCAATCTTACGAATTCTGGCTCTGGTAGTATGACTCTACATTTATTTTGAGCCCTTTTAAATTTGACAATAAATTGAGTGGCCTCCGATTGGAAGAATTGGGCATGAAATGCCTCTTTCATTTGTTGCCAAGTTTGAATGGAGCCAGGTGTAAGGTTGATGTACCATACAAATGCTCCTCCAGTCAGAGAATTTGAGAATAATCTCAGTTTCATATAGTCATGATTAGTAAATTCACCGCATTGAGCAGCAAACCTAGCAATATGCTTTACTGTTGATTGATTTCCGCTCCCATAGAAAAGCGTAAAATCTGGTATTCTGAACCCCCTTGGGTATTCATGTACCCTATCTATCCATTCTGGGTATGGTTTTCTGTATACAGGAGTCTAGACCCCCCGAGCCATCGGTCCACACATCTCCCTAACAATATCAGCAATTTGGTCCCTAGGGACCATATGTTGTGCCTGCTGAACCACTACTGGAGGAACAAACACAGGGTTTGGTGGACAAACTTGTGCCTGTGGTCCTCTTGGTCCACAAGGTGGTACATTTGGGACTGGTTGTCCCTGTGGTGCAGGTTGCTGTTGGAGGTGTGGGTAACCTCTTTGAACCTGTCCTGCGAAAGGTGCTGGAACAGGTGTTGTGTCCCTTCCGTTTGTGGGAAAACTTTCCAACCCCCCGGGTATAAATTCGAATAAGGGATTATTATACCCCCTAGTGCCAGGTATGGCTTCGAACATGGGATTTGTAACCATTCTTATGCCAGTTTCTTGTACTTGACCAGATCCACCAACTTGTGTGGCTTCATTGTTGAGTACTGAGGCATTTTGGCCTGCTATAGGCCTTGAAATGGGTTCATGCCAAGACTGAGGTGATGGGCTTTCATAATTCTGATTACTAGTTTGACCATTAGAATGTCCATTAACTTGCATAGACTGTTTATCTCTAGCCAATCTTTGCTGAGGGACATTTAAAACTTCCTCCGTGTGTCTTGTGTTTGTTGGTTGGTGGTTATTCATTCGATCCAAAAAGGATGTTGCTCACCTTTCCATTGTGTTCATTAATTGCTGTCCCATGGCATCTACTAGGCCATCCCATGGATTTGTTGGCTGAGTAGATGGAACAGTGGATGGTCCAATTCCTTGGTTTCGTCCAATATTATGAACATATGGTTCTTGTCCAGAAGTACTGGTCTGTTCGACCATAGGTTCTGATAACATAGGAGTTCCACAGGATGTGTTACCACATTATCCTCGGGATTAGGTACTTCTACCTCTCCTTCTACGCCTTATTCCAAGCGTTCATTTTCTCCTTGTCATCTTCGTCTAGCCATTTTAATTAGTCCCACTGGGCGTGCCAAAAATATATATTGGCTTTTTGGCTTTTCGAGGGTTATATTTGTAAATGCGAGCGTGCCAGTAAGGATCAATCAGTCCTTACAGAAATTATAATTGTCAACCAATTATCAGACGATTGTGTTTTAGTTCTTTCAGCCTCAATGAAGAGGACTTTTACTGGTGGCTTGACTTAGGAGAAATTAAGCAAAATAACAGGTAAATGACGAACAATTGAAGTATTTCATTAAAATGAAAACTTACAATGAGCCAAACTCAGCCTCGTGGAGGTTTACAGCAACAATCTACTTGAAACTACTCCTATAAATGAAGTGCAGTGCAGGTATTTAAAGTGCAAGAAATGTAAAGACTGGAAATATAAAATTGGAAAAGAAAATATGAAGTAAATGACTGGTTTGTTGGATCTGAGTCTGGGGGATTTTTCTGGGGGCTTCCCTGCTATTTATACTTGTCAAGGATGACCTTCAAACTGCACTTCAAACCGTCGAACTGCTCCTCCATGATCGTCGATCATGTTGCCTTATAGGTAGTTCCACTACGCCATCACTTGCAGTTGAACTTCCCTCTTATATTTGAATTTGAATATGGGTAACCGTTGGAGCCACGTCACCTTGCATCTCTTTACTGATCCAATGCTACTCAGATCACGCAAGAACCAATATTAACTGCCACGTGTACGATCAGGATCGAAGACCTGAATAGTCTTCCTATATTACCCTTACTCTGCCACGTGTCGAACTGTAACTGGCTTATACAAAATATGTAGCCAACAGAATGGATTGAAGTTCCTGTGAGAGTGTTTAATCACGCAGAAGAATACAATCTGGAAGAGGAAAAATTGAGAGAAATTCAAGTACTTTGAACCTATGCATTGTCCATATATATATAGCATATAGTGGTTGTTAGTTAACGGTTGCAGCTTATTGAATTCAAACTCAATGATCACCATGTTTCTAAACCATTGTGACTCTTCATTCAAATCTTAAAACTTCCTATTTCCAGAAACTTCTTCCTGCGAGAAGATTGAATCACCATATAAGGATTTGATTTGGTGTGAGAAGGTCCACCATATTATGGTGTGATCACCTCTCATACCTTCATTTTATATATCTCATTGACAACTCACAAAAAATGCATGCTTTTCATTATACATCTACTCTCTTTCATTATTTTCTTCTTTAAAACATATCTAACTTTGTCATCGAAGAGTCCTTAGAAAAAACATTCACCGGTGAGTTCTCAAGAATTTATGTGCAGGTTTGACAAACTATATATAGTAACCGTTAAAATACAATGGGCAAAAAAATCAATTTAAAATTTAAACAACTAAATCATATAATGAAATACTCAATTTCTTTATTCACTATTTAGAAATGAGCATGAAGAAAAATATATAAGTAATTGATAATAGGATATAGTGCGAGTAAGAAAATGAGTGTTTGATAACATGCATTGGATTGTTCAAATTATAAAATTACTTTCCTACTCATTAAGGCACTATTTGGCATTAATTCCTTATAAAAGTGCATTTTTATTTTATTTTTTTATCTTTTTTAGTTCACATGATCTCTTTACTTTTTTTTTTTTTTGCACATCTTTTCATAAAAAATTAAAAAATACACTTATTTAAATCGTTCTAAACGCTATCTAAATTACGCTTTAACAATAATTGATTTGAACTAACTGTATTTGGGAAGATGGGTTGGGGTTAAGATAGTCATATAAGACAAAATATGCTATTTTAATCCAATAAGGTAAAACATCACATTCAACCCATAATCATTATATTCTTTCTCTTACAAAAAAGCTAAAAAAGCCAAAAAAAAATCAAGAAGTCTTTCCCAAATGAGACTTTTTAGACCCAGGCTAAAATAGTCAACAAGTCAAAAAGTCAACCCACTTCCCAAACCAACTCTCAAATTCAGCTCTTGTTAGTAGTCTTGCTTTGAATGAAAGGTGATTGGTAGTTCTAATAAAAAAAAGTAAATTACAAACACATTTCTGAAATTTATTTAAATTACAAATTATTCTTATAGTTCTAAAAATTACATTATGTCCCTAAGGTTTTTAATTTCATAACAAATAGGTCTTTTTACTAATAAATCATCAAGTTAATTAACAGTTTTTAATAATGTTAAAATTTTATTTCAATTAATAATTCAGATTATTTTATTATTGTATAGGTGAACAGTTAGAAATTTCACTTTTTCAATTAATTCTATTAAATAAAAAATTCTGACAGGGAGGTATTTGTAATTTTCCAAACCACAGGGGGCAATTCGTATTTTAAGCAAATCTCAGGGGGTGTATTTGTAATTTATCAAAAAAAAAAAAACGAAAAACTCAAATAAGAAGCTTTAAGGACTAAATAAATAAAATTTAAAAAAATAAATTATGAGAAAAAAGTGAAAGAGAAATTGTTGAAAAAGGTAAGAAATGTATAAGATATTAGGTCCAGTGGATTTTTCGATCAGTGAGAAGTCCATTATTTGTAAAATAATTTGGTAAGAAGTCCTTTTATTGGCTTCAGAAGACATTTTGTTTATTATTTTACCCATTAATTTATTTATTAACTTTTTGTTATCTGTTAACTTTTTTTGACTATCAATTCAAATTTATATATATCTGTTCAAATTTTTTTCTATATGTTTAAATTTATATTTACCTGTTTAAATTTATATTTATCTATTTAAACTTTTTGATTATCTACTCAAAATTTTGCCCCTACTAAATTTCACAAAACCTATTTTCCTTATCTGTTGAATTTCACAAGCCTATTCTTTTTATTTGTTTAAATTTTTTTAATATATATTTTTATAGAGGAAATAGAGACTGATCTGTTTAAATGTTTTTATCTGTTCAAATAATTTACGACAAAAACAATCTGGATCACCAATACTACTTCACAATCAACCAATTTCAAAGCACAAACAGAGAGAGAGAGAGAGAGAGAGAGAGAGAGAGAGAGAGATTGCAGACTGCAGAGGATGAGAGAGATCTTGAGTGAAGATCTGGATCAGCATGGCTTCATGATCTCACACACAAACATCATCATCATTAACAAGTGTCTGGTAAGAGAAACAAGTAAATACTCTAGATTGACTCTTCAATCTTCAATCACCCCATTTTATTCTATTTTGCTCTGCAACAATTCCTTGTTTTTGTGATTTCTATGGACAGAAGAAGTGGAATGAGAGATTAAAGAAGTATGAAGAAGAACTGAAAAAGAATAAAGAGAAGTCAAGTAAATAAATACACATATCTATAATATCTATCTGTATTGAGAGAAAATGAGAGGCTCAAATCTGTGTGAGAAATGGTCAACACTGTTGATAATATTAACAGAGAACAATCACTCAAGGACTATAGCGACCCTAAGTTTTCGTGAGTCACTATTTATTTATTTATTTATTATTATTATTACTTTATTTTATTTTTATTTTTATTAATTGTGTGGATACATGAGAATTTAATATGGTATTTAATTAATTTAACGTGTTATTTAATTATAGGTAATTAATCCAAATATTGATATATTTATATTGTTTATAAAAAAAAATGTGTATATATTGATAAGATATATATCATATTCATATTTATGTATATTGTATTTATATTATATGTGTAAGATATAAATATACAATAGTGACTCGGACCCCCTTTTTTTTCCACCCGTGACCCCCTCTTCACCTGATTGGCCATTTTTTTTTTTTTTTCCTTTTCCTCCAATCACCACCCGCCACGTGTGTGTGGAGTGGTGGGGGTGGTGATTGGAGGGGATCTCAATCATGACCCATAAATATAATAGCTAATTAGATATATTATAATAGACCTAGGTTTAATCACTTTTTGGTGGAAGATTTTCCACAGCAGCCGAGAGTGTGTGTGTGTGTGTGTGTGTGTGTGTGTGTGTGTGAGAGAGAGAGAGAGAGAGTAATCAAAGAACGAAGAAAAGACTCTGTGCCGAGAGAGAAAGAGAAACGAGGAGAGGAAAGGAAAAAAAAAAAAGTTAGGGTTTGTTTTAGTGGTTCCATTAATTCTTTAAATATTTCTTTGATTTTTAAAAATAATTGTGAATACAAAATTCACTTCCCTTAATTTATATTTAATTCGTTATTTTTATTTATTTATTTATATTTATTTGATGTTAGTTTGACTTTGTATTTACATGAAGATAATGGATTAATTTTAATTATTTTGGTTAGTTGTACATGCAAGGTTTAGGGTTTTTCTATGTATTTATTTTATGGTTGTAATCACACTCATAATTATATGAAATTGAAATAAACTTAGAGTCCATAGATATTGATTAGATGATGGATTGATTCGTTGTTTTTTATTTATTTATTTGATGTTGGTTTGATTTTGTAATTGCATGTAAATGATGGATTGATTTCATTATTTGGTTAGATGTGTATGTAAGGTTTAGGGTTTTTACATTTATTTTATTTTCAACAATGATTGAGACCCATTTTTTTGGAGACCTCCACAACCCCCTTTGGATCTCCACCATTGATGGTGTGGGCCCTACACATACATGAGTGGGTCCTATACATACATCAATGGCGGAGATCCAAAGGGGTTGTGAGGGTCTCCAAAAAATGGGGGTCTCAAGTATTTTTCATTTATTTTATGATTGTAATCACACTCATAGATATATGAAATTAAAATAAATTAGGAACTCATAGATAAATTCCTTATACTCCACTATGACTCCATGAATTGTTATTTTATTAGAGTGTTGGTGATAAAGAGTGTAAAAAAAAAGAGTGAGAATTATGAGATTTATTTGAATGCCTTAGGCTTGACATTGTTATGTTTGTTCTTATGAGTAGATGAAAGATTGTGTACATATATATATATTGTTGCATCGTTCTCATGAGTAGACGAGTCCTTTTATTTACGCGCGTACGTATATGCTAACCATCCAGGGAGTGTGGGTCAAACTCGGGACGATATCCCCATGCAAGTTTGGCTGCGAAGCGGTGTTAGATATACGGGAGACACATAAAATATATGTGTAGGCTGGAAGTGATGGGCCAAAATGGTGGAGTTAAGGTACAGAGAATTAAATATAAGTTTATTATTATAGTGTGAATTGTATTGATTTGTACATTTTGAAAAATAGTAAACGACCTCGATAAATTATGAAATTTAAGCAAAGACATGTGTACGTGCTTCTAGACAACTTTTGTTTTTTAACTTTTTATTAAAAAAATCGATTAGAACTTATAATCGGATGATCTTGGTTACAATACTTTTTATTCATTTTAGCATGGCAGACTTTAGATATTGTTTCAACCCACAAAACGAGCTCATTTTTATTGGTTTCGCGTAAACTGAAATAAAAAATTATTCTGCACACTTTTTGTGTCTTGAACTTTTTCGAAAAAAATCATCTTAGGACAGTTTCTGTTCATTTTCAGCTTCAGATTTTTCAGTTGAATTCCGTCTAGGTTCTTCTATCAAGTTTTTCTCTCAACCTGTTCAGTTTCTACTAGATTCATTCAAGTTATTTTTTAGAAAATTTGATTCTGTACAACTTTTATTCTTTGAGTTTTGGTCAATTCGAATTATTTAAGTATGAAACGGTGCATTTTTATACTTCTTTAGCAAGTTATTTATGATTAAATTATACTAACTTCATTTTTTTTCAGGATGGTGGGCCTTACTAACTTTTTATGCAAGGTTGATCCACCATTTTTTATTTCTATTTTGTTTATTTTATACTCAATTTATATTTCGTTGTATACGGATAATAAACTAAATGTCACCGTATCTCGGGAAACTACCCATTCGTCTTGGTGCGGATGGAAGTACTTGTCTTGTCTCGTAACAAGAATTAAATGTATTTTTATTTGTGTCTGGTGGACACGTGGGTGTTAAATCTTGTACTCATACCAGTATACCTGTATAATGACTTGTTTTGTCTCTTGGCAACTCGGGTGCGTTCTATTTGAGGGCAGCCGAGCTTCCTTCGTAGGATTAATTGGGACTATGGTGGTGACAAGAAATAACTATGATTGTAAGACATGTCTTTTGGATTTTTTTGGTTTTCTTGAGCTTAGGGTTGATATTAGTTTATGTATTTATTATTTTTTATGACCTTAGCATTTTTGACAATTTGGCATTGTAGGTTGTTTTTCAACATTACATTATTTAAGTTGTTTTGACTAGTTGTTGCTACTTTAATGTTGGAGGTATTGGATAGCTATGAATCTCTAATGAATAGTTTGGTTGTGGCGTTTATTTTTTATTATTATTATTATTATTATTATTATTATTATTATTATTATTATTTTAATCCCTTGTTATTTTTTGAGCATGGAAATTTACTTAAACCTTATGGAGACGAGAACGTTTAGATTTTGTTTCACCCCTAGGATTTGGATGATGGAATATTGATTGGGGTTTAGTCCTAATTTAATATTTAATTTGTCCAAATTTTGGGGCGTGACGGTTTGGTATTAGAGCTCTAGGTTACCCTAGACTTGTGAGAGTTTAGGTGATTCTCAGATTGTGGAAACATGGATTAGCTGGTATAGTTTGGTTGTTGAGTTTATTCTAAGTATTTATGAACAAATTCTTTTTGTGTATTTAACTTGAAGGTGATAGCTGGAAGGTATCTTTAATTTTTTTTTAAGAACCCATTAGCGTACTTTTTGATACTGAAGTATCTCATTCTTTCATATCTAGACAGTTTGTAGAAAGAGAACACCTTGTAACTACCTCATTGTCTAGACCTATTCGTGTTGAGACCCCTTTAGTAGGGACAGTTATTCTTTATGAGATGTGTAAAAATTTTGAGATTGACTTTGCAGGCAAAATCTTGTATGCTGACCTAATTGTGTTAGGGTTTGAGGGGTTTGTAATTATTTTGGGTATGGATTGGTTGTGAAAACACTTTGTGACTCTAGATTGTGCTGGAAGGACTGTAATTATAGATATTCCCCGTATGCCACGGCTTATCCACACTTCTAGCGATGGAAAAAAATCGGTGATGACGAGTTTTCTGTGATCGGTAAAAATCCCTAAGCAAGATATTAGTGAGGTAGATATGGTGCGTGAGTTTGAGGATGTATTTCAGGAGATACATGGACCTCCACCTTGACGGATAGTAGAATTTCACATTGACCTAGTGCCGGGAACTGCACCGATTTCTAAGGCGGTATACAGAATGAAGCCTAAAAAGCTTGTGGAGATGAAAAAGTAGCTGGAAGAGATGCTTCAGAAAGGGTTCATTCGTTCAAGTAACTCCTCGTGGGGAGTACCCACGATCTTTGTCTCCAAGAAAGATGGCACTTTCCGTATGTGCATAGATTACAGAGAGCTAAACAAGATGACTATTAAGAACAAGTATCCGCTACCTAGAATTGATGACTTGTTTAATCAGTTGAAGGGGGCAGCCATGTTCTCTCAGTTTGATCTCAGAACGGGTTACCATCAGATGAGTGTGTCAAAGGAAAGTATACCGTTTACTGCTTTTCGAACTCGGTATGGATTGTACAAGTTTCCTGTTATGCCTTTTGGTTTGACAAATGCTCATACCTATTTCTTGGACTTGATGAACATAATTTTTCAACCGTATCTAGATAAGTTTCTGATTATCTTCATAAATGATATCTTGGTGTATTCTAAGAATGAGGAAGAATATAGAGAACACTTGAAAGTCGTGTTGCAGACTTTGAGGGAGTAGTAGTTTTATGCTAAGTTTAGTAAGTGTCACTTTTGGGAGAAAAAACTTCGATTTTTGGGACATGTTGTATCCAATCAAGGGATAGCGATAGATCCTGAGAAAGTTGTTGCGGTCAAAGAATGAAAGCAGTCCACGAACCCTTCAGAGGTGAGGAGTTTTCTAGGACTAGCTGGTTATTATAGGAGATTTATAAAGAAGTTTTCCACTATTGCAGCACCTATGACCAAGTTGACCCGCAAGAATGTGAAGTTTGTATGGACAAATAATTGTGTGAGAGCTTTCCAGGAGTTAAAGTCGCGGTTGACTGCAGCACTGGTGTTAACTATACTAGTACAAGGGGGAAAAATTAGTAGTGTTTACTGATGCGAGTGGAACTAGTTTGGGATGTGTATTGATGCATTATTAGAAGGTTGTATCTTATGCTTCTCGACAATTAAAACCTCATGAGAGAAGATACCCTACTCATGACTTAGCGTTAGCAACAATTGTTTTTGCGTTGAAAGTGTGGCGACACTACTTGTTTGGGGAGCGCTTTGAGTTATACACAGATCACAAGAGTCTTAAATATATTTTTTCTCAAAAAGAGTTGAACATGAGGCAACAGAGACGGGTTGAATTCGTCAGTAGTTATGATTTCGAGATCCTTTACCACCTAGGAAAATAAAATGTGGTCGCAGATGCACTTAGTCGACAACACGGGATTATAGCTTCTTTGATGATTTAGGAATGGAAGTCCTTGGAGTTAATTTCGATGCATGATGTTCAACTAATATAGTGTATTGGAAGGGCATACATTTGTAGTTTGACTGTGCAGCCGACGTTACTGGGTAAAGTTCTACAGATGTAGAATTTAGATGGGTTTCTCGTCAGCAAGCTCGATGACCTTGTAGTTGATTTGATTGATGATTGTCCTACTGATTAGTTTGTGGACTTAGATGGGGGATTGCGACTTAAGGACAGGTTGTGTGTACCTAACATTGTTGAATTGAGGAAAGAGATTATGGATGATGCTCATAGGTCCCAATATACCATTCACTCTAGTGGGACAAAGATGTATCATGACCTGAAAAGGACGTTTTGGTGGGAAGGTATGAAAAAGGATGTAGGAGAGTATGTTTCTTGATGTTATGTGTGTCAACAGGTTAAGGCAGAACACCAACGACCGTTTGGACTTTTGCAACCTCTCGAGGTCCCTACTTGGAAATAGGAGTACATCTCTATGGACTTCGTTGATGGATTGCGGTGATCTAAGCAAGGCAATGAATCTATTTGGGTGATAGTGGATCGACTCACCAAGTCTGCTCATTTTATTCCTATCAGTGTTCACCGAACTACTGATAAACTGGCTAGGTTGTATATTTAGGAGGTGGTGCATAAGAATGGCAACGGGGCGGGGCCGTGGACTACACTCATCGTCCCCGATCACCGAAGGTTCAAAATTCCTCGTCCCCGACCCTAATCCTCGGTGGGGAACCCATCATCCCCCCCTCCCCCGCCCCCTAACGAGAATCGAGTTTTCCCGACCCCGAAAAATCCCCAACAACAGATAAAAAAAAAAAAACAACAGAGATGGAAGAAAGCATTGATAGATCTGATCTGAGCTAAAATCTAATATATATATATCAACAACATAGATCATTATGAAACAACATCAAACAACAGATCAACAAAAACAACAAATCAAACAACCGATCATCATATACCTCACAGAGATCTAAGCTAAAATCTAATATATATAATACAAAAGCTCTTCTCTTCTCTTCTCTTTCTCTTCATAGCGGCTCTCTTCTCTCTCTCTCTCTCTCCCTTCTCATCATTTTTCTCACGATGTGAAGCTCTCTCTCTCATCGGGGAAAAATGGCAATCAGAGCACTATTTGGACTGAAATCGGTGAGATATCAGAGATAGAGTAAGAGAGAGAGTAAAGAGAAGAGCGACGGCGGCGGAGAAACGGGAACTGTGAAGAGCACGGAGAAACGGTGGAGATTGGCTTTGTGAAGAGAGCACTGTGCCTGTGAGGGAGAGGGACTGAGCACGGTGGAGGCACTGTGTTTTGTGTGTTTATAACCTTAAAATAAGGCCAACAATTTGAGAGACACACAGACACACATATATATATACAGAGGGGTACAAAAGTAATTTTATCTCGGAAAAAAATGGGGTCGGGGGTGGGAACGGGGCCGGGCCAGGTCTGGGGCTGTGAAAGCTATCCCCGTCCCCGGCCCGAAACTGATCGTGGATTTAATTGCGAATACCATCCCCGGCCCATTGGTGATATTTTTCGAGGAAAAACCGCTCTTATCGGGGACAGGGGAGCGAGTCCTCGTCAGGTCGGGTTCAAATTGCCATCTCTAGTGGTGCGACTTCATGGCGCACTAGTTTCTATAGTTTCGGATCGTGATCCGTTGTTTGTGGCAGAGTTTGGGGAGAGCTTACAGCATGCTTTAGGTGCTAGGTTAAACTTAAGCACGACTTATCATCCTCAGACGGATGGGCAAATTAAGCGGGTAAATCAGATCTTGAAGGATATGTTGAGAGCTTGTGTCCTCGATCTTGGTGGTAGTTGGGAAGAACACTTGCCATTTATGGAGTTTGCTTATAATAATAGCTATCAATCTAGTATCGAGATGGCACTTTTTGAGGCTTTGTATAGGAGGCCATGTCGATCACCTGCTTGTTGGATAGAGGTAGGAGATGTGTCGTTGTTAGGGCTAGAGTTGGTGAAAGAGACCACAGAGAAGGTGAACTTTATTTTGGAACGTATTAAGACTACATAGAGTCGTTAGAAGAGTTACGTTAATAGAAAACGTAAGTGGGTTGAGTTGAATGTCGGATATTTTGTATTTTTGAAAGTCTCACCAATGAAGGGAAAGTTGGCACCTAGATTGGTGGGACCATATGAAATCACTAAGAGGATTGGTAATGTGACTTACAAATTAGCCTTAGCACCTGCTTTAGCTATGATTCACAATGTGTTCCATGTATCTTTATTGGGAAAGTGTGTGCAAGACCCTTCCCAAGTAGTGTTGGAGATTAGTGACGATCTAACTTATGTGGTGCGACTGGTTACTATTCTAGATCGAGATGTAAAGCAATTGCAGCGCAAGAAAGTGAACTTGGTGAAAATGCAATGGAGTGAAGATGAGAATGACATCACTTGGGAATTGGAAGAGAAAGTTCGACGTATGCACCCGGAGCTTTTTGTTTAGTATTCTCTCCTATCGAATTTCGAGATGAGATTCTTTTGAAGTGTGTATATTATAGCAACCCTGAGTTTTCGTAAGTCATTATTTATTTATTTATTTATTTATTATTATTATTACTTTATTTTATTTTTATTTTTATTAATTGTGTGGATACATGAGAATTTAATATGGTATTTAATTAATTTAATGTGTTATTTAATTATAGGTAATTAATCCAAATATTAATATATTTATATTGTTTATATAAATATATATATATATATATAAAAGGTGTTTATATATTGATAAAATATATATCATATTCATATTTATGTATATTGTATTTATATTACATGTGTAAGATATAAATATAATAGTCAATTAGATATACTATAATAGACCAAGGTTTAATCACTTTTTGGTGCAAGATTTTCCACAGCAGACGAGAGAGAGAGAGAGAGAGTAATCAAAGAAAGAAGAGAAGGCTCTTTGCCGAGAAAGAAGAGAAGGCTCTTCGCCGAGAGAGAAAGAGAAACGAGGGGAGGAAAGGAATAAAAAAAAAGGGTTAGGGTTTTGTTTTGGTGGCTCCATTAGTTCTTTAAATATTTCTTTGATTTTCAAAAAATAATTGTGAGTACAAAACCCACTTCCTTTGATTTATGTTTAATTTGTTATTTTTATTTATTTGATATTAGTTTGATTTTGTATTTACATGAAGATGATAAATTGATTTTAATTATTTTGATTAGTTGTGTATGCAAGGTTTAGGGTTTTTTTATATATTTATTTTATGATTGTAATCATACTTATGATTATATGAAATTGAAATAAACTTAGACTCCGTAGATATTGATTAGATGATGGATTGATTCGTTGTTTTTATTTATTTATTTGATGCTGGTTTGATTTTGTATTTACGTGTAAATGATGGATTGATTTCATTATTTGATTAGATGTGTATGTAAGGTTTAGGGTTTTATATGTATTTATTTTATGATTGTAATCACACTCATAGATATATGAAATTAAAATAAATTAAGAACCCATAGATAAATTCCTTTCACTCCACCATGACTCTATGGATTGTTGTTTTATTTGAGTGTTGGTGAGAAAGAGTGTACGAAGAAAAAAAAAAGTAAGGATTATGAGATTTATTTGAATGCCTTAGGCTTGGCATTGTTATGTTTGTTTTCATGAGTAGATGAGTGTTTTGATTTACGCGCGTACGTATATGCTAACCATCTGGGGAGTATGGGTCAAACTCGAGATGATATCCCCATGCAAGTTTGGCTTCGGAGCGGTGTTAGATATATGGGAGGCACATAGGATATATGTGTAGGCTGGAAGTGATGCGCCGAAGTGGTGGAGTTAAGGTACAAAGAATTAAATATGAGTTTATTGTTATAGTGTGAATTGTATTGATTTGTACATCTTGAAAAATAGTAAACAACCTCGATAAATTATGAAATTTGAGTAAAGACATGTGCACGTGTTTCTAGAAAACTTTTGTGTTTTAACTTTTTATTAAAAAGATCGATTAAAACTTGTAATCAAATGATCTTGGTTACAATAATTTTTATTCATTTTAGCAGTGCAGACTTTGGATACTGTTTTAACCCACAGAACGAGCTCATTTTTATTGGTTTTACCTAAGCTGAAGTAAAAAATTATTCTGCACACTTTTTGTGTTTTGAACTTTTTCGAAAAAAATCGTCTTAGGGCAGTTTCTGTTCGTTTTCAGCTTCAGACTTTTCGGTTGAATTTCGTCTAGGTTCTTTTATCAAGTTTTTCTCTCAACCTGTTCAGTTTCTACTAAATTCACTCACGATGTATTTTAGGAAATTTGATTCTGTACAACTTTTGTTTTTTGATTTTTGGTCAACTCGAATTATTTAAGTATGAAACGGCACATTTTTATACTTTTTTAGCAAGTTACTTATGATTAAATTATACTAACTTTATTTTTTTCAGGGTGGTGGGTCTTACTAACTTTTTATGCAAGGCTGACCCACCATTTTTTATTTCTATTTTATTTTATTTTATACTCAATTTATATTTCGTTGTTTACATGTAAGAAACTAAATGCCACCGTATCTCGGGAAACTACCCAGTCGTCTCGGTGCGAATGGAAGTACTTGTCTTGTCTCGTAACAAGAATTAAATGTATTTTGGTTTATGTCTAGTGGACACGTAGGTGTTAAATCTTGTACTCATACCAGTATACCTGTATACTGACTCATTTTGTCTCTTGGCAACTTGGATGCGTTCTGTTTGAGGGCAGCCGAGCTTCCTTTGCAGGATTAGTTAGGACTATGGTGGTGACAAGAAATAACTATGATCGTAGGACATGTCTGTTGGACTTTTTTTGGTTTTCTTGAACTTATGGTTGATATTAGTTTATGTATTTATTATTTTTTATGACCTTAGTATTTTTGACAATTTGGCATTGTGGGTTATTTTTCAATGTTACATTATTTAAATTGTTTTGACTAGTTGTTACTACTTTAATGTTGGAGGTATTAGATAGTTATGAATCTATGATGAATAGTTTGGTTAGCGTTTATTATTATTATTATTTTAATCCCTTGTTATTTTTTGAGCATGAAAATTTACTTAAATCTTATAGAGAGGAGAACGTTTAGATTTTGTTTCACCCCTAGGATTTGGATGATGGAATATTGATTGGGGTTTAGTCTTAATTTAATATTTAATTGTCCAAATTTTGGGGTATGACAAGGACCACCCATTCGAAGTATTCATGTACATATATATCCAGTCACAATGATATTCGATCTAGGGTTTCGATACAAAATCCAATAACTGCGATACTTGATCGACCGACTTCAATCACTGCTACAGCAATGGCTGGGGTCGCCTATCCAAGCATCTTCTTCATCATTCACTCCCCTCTCTCCTTCTCTCTCTCTCTCTCTCTCTCTCTCTCTCTCTTACACACACACACACACACACACACGTACCGCCTCTTCTACCAAATGCAGCCACAACCACGAGCCACCGTCTTCCCACTCCACTCTACTCGACAACGAGGATCATTGATTTGGAGTCCATGGACACCACTACGACCATCGACGAACATCGTTTGGAATGGTGATCTTGTGGTGGTGGTGTCGCCACGGTGGTGCCTATATATAGAGATGAGCAGTGGATATACCGATCCGCGCAAACCGACCAAACCGAATCGATCCGCCACATTTTGAACGGATGCGTGATGACATGATGACAGTTGCGGATTGATTTTTTATAATCTGCCTAGTTTTGAACGGATGGCGGATTTGAGATTCCTTTGGCCGCAATCGAATCGTCAAACAACGAGCACCCCTATTAATTTGTAAGACTTTGTGTTTTCAATTTGTTTAGATATTCTGGTTATGTTTTCAATTGAAAAAGAGTTTAAATATTCTGTTGAATATATTCTGTTGAAAAAGAGTTTTCAACTTAAATATATTTTTTAAATTGAAAAAAATAAATTTATTGTTTATCTACGTTTTTTGGTTTTTAAATCTAACTCTAAAAATAATAAATAAAAAAGATTATATATACTAGTTGGTTTTTGTTTTCAAAAATAGATATAGATGTAGCAATACAAATGCATACAATTTCTACTACTGCTCTGTTCATGATTTTGGTGGTTTTATGTGGATGAAGCATGTTATAATTGTAATATGTGGATGAGGCATGCACTGATTTTAATATTCTAAAGTTTCAAACTTTTTTTCTTTGGATGAGACATGCAGTGATTGTAATATTTTTTTAAGTCATTAACTGTAATACTATTATTATTTTTTTTTGAGGAAGTGTACAAGTTGAATTATATTAAAATTTTATAAAATTTTAAACTGCCAAACCGATCCGCATCCATCTGTCAATCCATTAATCTACTCAATTTACATCCGCCGAATTGCCAGACAGATGTAAATTGATTTTCTCCAATCTGTCAATCTGGCGAACGGATGGCAGATTAGAAGTTTTGTGGCCGCAACAGACCCGCGCCCACCCTATAGAGGTTGCCTTGGGCAAATATGACGGCAAGGATTTGAATCTCGACACGACGCGAGCAGCGACCGTCGTGGTAAAAGGAGAAATGGTGGAAAGACAGAGAGATCATTCTCTGACGATAGTTACAGCTCCAGATCCAGTGACTCCCTATCTGGTCCCAACTTCCTCTCAGTTGATAGCAAGACAGATAGATGGGGAGATGGGTAAATTACACTTGCCTCCCTTGAGCTTTCTGATAAATGTAGAGACTTTTTTTGTAGTTTCAATAATTACAGTAACCTCTTATACTTCACCTGACAATGTCAAGATTCCTCTATTTTTTGACTGCCGTTTACACACTTCATAGAACTTGTTGATGTCATCAAAGCGAAACATTGAAATACCTATAATGTCTCTCATGTGTCCTCAACCCATCTTTTTTTTTTTTTTTTTGCAATTGCAATTGCAACCTTTTATTTAAAAACACAACAATAGGTAGGTTATCCATAACTATTAAAATTTATCTTAAAATTTATTCTTATTTATTTATTTTATATTTACTCCAATTAAAATTTTAGTTTACAGTAAGGTGAACACTAGAAGTATAAACAATTAATTAGCCAAACAATAATAAAGAAACATGTTTGGTTTTTTTTTAGAATCACAATTCCAATTAAAAATTTTCAAAAAACTTTTCAAAACTCATAACCAAATACACAATTCAAAACTACTCAAAACATAATTCAAAAATTATTTTCAAAACTCATAACCAAACACATAACTCAAAACGAAATTTAAGACTTTTTTCAAACCTCAAAAGCAAACTGTTTTCAAAACTCTATTTTAAAAGAAAAAATTTAAAAAATATACTTTTTATTTTATTTTTTAAAATTATTTTTAGAATCATGATTTGAGTGTGGAGTCGTATTTTGAGTTTTGAGTTTGAATTGAGTTTTGAAAAGAGAAAATTTGTTTGGTTATAAATTTTGAAAAGAGTTTTGAGTTGTATTTTGAAATTTTTTTGATTTATTTTTTTAGGGTAAATATTTTATATTTTAAATATTTATTTTTTATTTTAATGTGCACTATATTTCATACATTTATGTGCTGTATTTTTTTAAATATTTTAAAAATTAAAAAATTTTATTTTTTATTTTTTATTTTAAATATATAAGTTTTATTTTAAATATTTTTTATTTTTATTTTAAATACTTTATTTTATTTTATAAATATATTTTTAAATATTTTAATTTTTTTGTTATGTGTTTGGTTACGATTTAAGTGTAGAGTTTTAAAAGTAGTGTGGAGTTTCGAGTTATGAATTTGGTTATGAGATTTGAAAATAATTTTTGAGTTGAGTTTTGAGTTATGTGTTTGGTTACAATTTTAATGTGGAGTTGTGTTTTGAGTTTAAGATATTAAAATTAAAAAAATTAAAATATTTACAAAATAAACTAAAATATTAAAAATAAAAAAAATTTAAATAAAAATGAGTTAATTACCTAAAATTCCTATTTATAAATGTTATGGTAGTTCAAGTCATATCTAAGATTTTTTGAATCACTAAGTCCTATTTAATAAACTAAGAATATTATCAGTTTTTTTTTTCTAATTTTTAAAATTAAGAACATTATCAATTTTGCATAGTAATGTACCAGATTTTTTTTTCACTAAATGAGGAAAAAAAAACAAAGTTTGAGATTAAACGTTTTTACCCTTCTACTTATTAGTTTAATTCAATTGTTCAATAAAATCGATAACATTATCAATTTTTTTCAATTTTAAAATTGAGAACATTATCTGTTTTTTCATTTTTAAAATTTTATTTATGTATTTATTTATTTTAAGTTTTACACATCAATGTTCCATCATCATACTCCTTTATAGACACAAAATTTTCAGTTTTACACAAAAAAATAATTCAATTTTTTCAAAAAAACTAGTTTTTTTTTTCTTACATAATATTTTTTTAGTTTTTTCAATTTGAAAGTTGATAGTTTTAAAGTTTTGAAAATCAAAATGAATGTCAAATCATCATGTTCCTTTATAAATAATCATAAATGATGAATAATCATTATTTAAAGGACAATTCCGACTATTAAAAATTTAGTAGGACTTTAAGGTCAAAAAAATCTAGTTAGGATTTAATAGAGTATAAGTTAATAAATTAGGACTTGTGTATAAATGCCTCAAGAAAAATTATATATTTAAAATAAATAAAATAAAATAAATTGAAACATTTTTTAATATTTTAAAAAATTAAATCCAAAAAAGTAAGGGTAATAAGAGTAATAAATCCTAAAAAATAATTCAAAATTTAATTACTGTATAACGTAAACAAAGGGGACAAGGGTATTATCGTTTTGTGCTCAAAAGGAAGGGTAAGAAGGTCATTTACTATATGAAAATAACACCGTTTGTTTCAATTTGACGGAATTGGAGAATCTGGACAATGTCAGTTAAAGTAAAGGAGGTTTGTGTAATTATTCAAATCATAGGAGAAGTCTCTCTGTTTATCAAAAATCTCAGAAGAGGTGAGTGTAATTTACCATGGGGAGAAAGGGATATGAAGATGAGAAATGACAGAAACACACAGATACAAAGAGAAAATTTTTGTGGCGGCTCTATTATTTCTCTCGTGTAGCTGTCTGGATATTTTGGTCATTTCACATAACTTTGTCTATGATTAGCGCACGTAGATTACTAGCCAAGAAAAATTCAAATTTGAATTTATCATCCCACCGTCCCAAGTGAAATTGACTCTTATTTTTGTTAAATTATATTTTTATTTTATTTTATTTTATTTTTAAATAACTAAACAGATTGATAGGGTTCACCAGTCCTCTCCAAAATGGTTGTTGTTAAATTATAAATTTAAGTTAAGATTTAAAAATTAAAATAAAATATAAGGAAAAATTTATCCCTCTACAACTTTTAGTAATAGGAGATATTCACAATTTATACATTTTTGTAACATAAGCTCCCTCACCCACACCCATATATCACATACTCTCTCTCTCTCTATATATATATACATATACCAAGATTTTACACTTTGATCAGCCTAGAACAGGTCATTTGCTAAAATTTGTATTTATTCCAATTACGTTGGCCGTTGGCTTTTGCAATCAACTAATTGTGACCACTAATATAAAGAAAAATGCTTCGAACCTTCACGGGGGTGACCTCCAGGACTCCCAGTAGGCTGTGATTGGTCAGAATTTTTTTTCTTCTCCAATTATTAACCCCAACATGTGTGTGGGGATAGTGGGGATTTTTTTTGAGAGGGGGGGGGGGAAGTGGGGGTCTCTATCATGTTTGTTAATATAAAATACTATAGAAGTTGAATACTCTAAAAAACAACTAATGACACTTGTTATTAAAAATCAACGCATACCATGGTAGAGACTAATGCATTCTCACATATATTAGGGCCTCGTTTGGGAAGTGGCTATTTTAGGAGGCTATTTGGTTTTTTAACTATTTTAGTAGGTTATTTTAATTTTGTGTTTGGGAAGATGGGAGGTTATTTTAGTTGAGTTGTTATATTGAAAAGTGTGTTGAAATGATGTTTAAATATAAAATGACAAATTTATCCCTAACTTTTTATTATTTAAATTAATATGAAAGGGCAAAATGGTAATTTTGCTGTTGAAATGATCATTGCCGGCTGTGACAGTGTAGTCCGGCTGCAGCCTATTTTCTTTTTTTTTTTTTTTTTTTTTTTTGAAAAAGTTACCTACAGTTGAGGCTTTTGGGCTATTTTTGAAAAATAGGCTACAATAGCCTTTTTAGCCGAATCCCAAACAGCGCCTAGATATGATTATAGACATTGTGTGCAGTGAGATGGTAAAAACTAGACGGTGACAACGATGTAAAGTTCAAAAATAGAACCTAATGGAAATATAAATGACTTAGATTTGGGAGGTACTCTTCTATACCAATTTCTTCATTTTTCATTTGTCTATTCTCAGTTTATATTTTTTCAATTTTTTGAAATGAAAGTGGTGAAAATTTTGAAAACACTATTGGTTCTAAAAAAGAAATAGAGAGGAGCAAGTGAGATGGTGAAAATAGAATTTTATGATGCATCGATGATGATGTGTTGGAATTCGTTGTCCTAATGGCAATAATATGCCTTAGATGCTTGATGAACTAAGAAAAACACATGCTCCTGAACCATGTCAAGATGGAAGGGATTTTTTTACACAGGGATTAGTTAAAACTCTTGATAGAATTTTCCTTGACAAGAGTTTCTTGAGATGAATTATTTTTTGGCATCATAATTTTTTTTTGAACACATTGGATTCACTTTATTTTATGTGCTTGTTTGATTTTGTTGAAGCTAGTAGTGTAATTAATATCAATTTCTTTGCAATTTTTTTGTCATTAGTGCCTTGATTGATGCCAAAGAAAATTGTTTGTGAGTAGCTCAATTTTCTCTGATTTATTCAAAATAAAGAAAAAATAAGAGAAAATTGTGAGCAAATCAAACAACAAAATATAGAGAAATTTGTGAGCAAATTAGAAAAATTTCAAACTAGAGAAATTTGAAAACATAGAGAAATTGAGAAAAATAGAGAAATTTCAAAATACAGAGAAGTTTGTCTGTGTTTTGAAATTTTTTTAGATCGAAATTTTCCTATTTCAAAATTTCTATATAAAAATTTGAGAGACCCCAACTATTATAAAAATATTTCATATCTTTTATGCTATAAAATCTTAATACAAAGGACCTAAAAAAAAATTCTCCAAAATATAAAGTTTTGGTCAAATTATACTAACAGCCCCTATAGTTTAAAACTTGTGTCACTTTAGTCATTGACTTTTCAATTATGACACATTTGACCCTGAATTTTGAATTTTGTTCCAAATAAAGACAATTAACATACCATTGCTTAATTTCAAGGGCAAAATCGTCAATTTGATAAAATATAAACTAATTTGACAAAAATAAATATCAAAAAAATATTTTAAAATTTTTAAAAATTATTTCTACCCATCAAAAATAAAATTATGTAAAATTGATAAAAATTAATAAAAATTACATGATTAATTTTTAAAAATTAATTTTACATGATCATCATTCAAATACATAATAAAAATTAATTTGGTAAAAAAAAGAAATAAATGTCTAAAAGATTTATCAATTTTATATAATTTTATCTTTAGTAGGTGGAAATAATTTTTAAAAATTCAAAAATAATTTTTTAACATTTATTTTTGTCAAATTAATTTATATTTTATCAAATTGACGATTTTACCCTTGAAAAATCCAATAGTATATTCAATTGTCTTTATTTAGAACAAGATTCAAAATTCAGAATCAAATGTGTCACAATTAAAAAGGCAAAAACCAAAATGACACAGACCCCAAACTATAGGACCCATAGTATAATTCACCCTAAAGTTTTTTTTCTTTTCCTTTTTCTTTTAATTCGATTTTTCTTTCCTTTTTCTCTTTTCAAATTCAGCAACCAAAGAAGGGTGTATTTGTATTTGTATTTATTTAGCCGTTGCAGCCCTCACAATCACTCAAACCCAAACCCTCTGGAGGAGGAGAAGCTCTGCTGATAAGCATTACAACAGGTCAGTCTCTCTCTATCTCTCTCTAATCCATTCTCGTATCAACTTTGTTCACTCTTCGTCTTGCGATTGGTCTGTGATTTATTGTTTCCCTTCTCTTATCTCTCTGTTCTTCTTTCTTTGCAATCTCTTATTTCTGCCTTTCCTTGTGTGTGTGTGTATATATATATGCAAGTATGTGTGTGTTAGGTATGTATAGATCCTCACAAGATACAACAAAATCAAGTTTCTCAATCTTTTATATATTTATGTATGTACATAGCTTTTTTACTGTTCTTATCTCGCCCACATTCCCCCAAAATTGACAACCACATGAGAGAGAAAGTAGAACATTAGATCGGATTTAGTATTTGCAGGCAATAAGAAGTTTCATCCACCCCACTGGATGGAGGGTTAAGAATCTTTCAAAAAGATTGACATTAAGATTAAACACCTCATCCATAAATATATATATATATAACACGATTAGATTGCAATTGTACATTTCAATTTTTCGGCTATTTGATAATTGAGGAAAATCATTTAACATCTTTTGAATAAGGAAAATCATTTACCAGTTTTGTACGATCTGATAAATGAGAAAAACTATTTAGTGGTTATTGGAAGTGGAATGTATTTTTGTAAAAAGCGTGACAGCGTTCACCCCGAAAGGACTGTACACTTTATATATAATAGAATAGATGGAATAGATGAATACCAAGAGTGTACCCGCAAAGTGTCAAATTCAAAACAAGCAAGCCAATTGTTTCTGTTAATTAGGAAAATTTAAACTCTAAAGGCTAACTATTGGGTTGTAACTATCTATCTATTCTGTTTCCTTCTGTCAATGTAAATAAATGTTTGCGCTATATCTACCATTGAATGTATACTGTGAAACATGACCTGTCCAATATTGTGCTCCACATGCTCTATGAAATGCCTATCATGATCCTAATTTCCATTTAGTTGTGATCTTTCAAACCCCGGGAGCTGACCAATGTGGGTAGTTCATGGTTACTATGGTTTCATTCATGATAGGTATTGATGCATGGGTGCATTTAGTCCATTTATGTATTTAATATTTATATATGTATGATATCCGTTTATGCTTTTTTTTTTTTTAAATAAATATTTATCAACTCGTATAACTATTCCACTGCCCTCTGTAACTTCTCCCTTCTAAGGATGTCCTACTCTCCCTGTAGTACATCTCCCTATTCTAACCATTTTTACAAGAAAGTAGGAAATTTGTAAAATCCATATCTATCCTTATGGGAATTACCATATAAGATAACAAGAAATTTTTTTTCCTGGAAATACACAAACTGGCACATAATAGGATAGATGTAGTTGAACATGAAACCTTGGAGTTTTTTTCAAGTTCGATATTATTATTATTTTTTACATCAGAAATATTTTTACTTTGGTATCCATTGTATAGTTTGTCTTGCTTCACTTTTGACACCTAATCTTAACTTCAGTTCTTATTGACACTAAAACTATGAGTCCATTGTTTGTACCATTCTCATTTAAAAAATAAAAATAAAAATAAAGAATTACATTCGAATCTATTAGAAATATCAATGTACTTGTGGCAATATTGACATATAGCTGTTTTACCAGAATTTATGATTTGCATACTTTTAAGTACCCTCAGAAGGTATAGTTCGGTTTTATTTGTCGCTGAAACAAAATTTGTTTTTTTCCCTGTAGGTCACTGGATGTGGCATTATCAAACTCTTCTCATGTCCGTCGAGTGGAAATCTGAATCGTCAACCTGAAACCTCTCTTTTCAATTGGTATCATAGCATCCTTGTTGCTTGTTTGCTGTAGTAACCTAATTGGATCTTGGAAGATATGTCAATGGCGATGTATATGCCTAGCAAAGATGACGAATGGAGACCCCCATTGTTTGATGGTTCAAATTATGCATGTTGGCAAGCTCGCATGAAGACGTTCCTGTGGTCTTACCGTGTTTGGTTATGGTTTGAAATTGGATGTGGACCTCCTACGGTGTTAGACCCTAGTGGTAAATATAACCCTAGATCTTGTAATGACTGGGATGAATCAAACTCTGAAAATATTGGCTGGAATGCTAAGGCACTAAATGCGATTTTCTGTGCTGTTACCCCTAGTGTGTTTTGGAAGATCTCTAATTGTGGTACGGCCAAGGATGCTTGGGACACTCTTAAAGTTAATTATGAGGAAACACTGTGTGTAAAAAACTTGAAACTTCAAGCCCTAGCCACTAAGTTTGAAGAATGTAGAATGCGAAAGTCAGAAACTTTTGATGAGTTTTATGATAGGCTTAGTGACATTGTCAATTCTAGGTGCAACTATGGGGAACTGATAAGTGAGTCTGAAATTGTAAGGAAGGTCCTTAGGTCTCTCCCTGAACGATTTAGGTTTAAGGTCATTGCTATAGAGGAGTGTAAGGATATTTGTTCCATGAGAATTGAGGATTTAGTAACATCCCTCCGGACCTATGAGTTGAACACGTTTCCACCGAAGAGCATAGATTTCAAAACCGTTGGGAAGGATGATGTTACATCTAGTGATGATGAACTAAGTGAGGAAGACCTGGCTAAATTGTTCAAGGAATTTAAAAAATTCCTCAAGCTCGAAAAGTGTAAAAATTCCACATCTTCTAGGAAGGGTGAAAACTCAAGGTCTAATCAGATTAAGAGTTACAAGAAGTCTGACTCTGGTAAAGGTAGGAAACCCCAAGTTATCCAATGTTATGAGTGTCACGGCTTTGGTCACATAGCTAAGGACTGTGCTAATAAGAAAAGGACTAAGGCTAAGGGGAAGAAGGTAGCCACATGGGATGACACCGAGTCTAGTGAGGGAGAATTTTAGTGTTTTTCCTGCCTTCAGGTTCCTATTGTTGGATTTTATTTTTTTTTGGGATGTTTTTTGCTTTACATGATTGTTGGAACGTGTGCTTTAAACTTTAATGTTAATTATCTTTATCAATTCACTATACGTTTCACTAGGTATTCTTGTTTGAGTGTTTTGATATGGATTATCCTGGATTTTCCGTCACCCACACATCTGCTGCAATGAAGACATCTATAACTTCGTGATGCTGTTGAACGTTTCTCTTAGTGGAAAAGAATGGGGTCAATGAAGACATCTTCTGCAATCTGTTTGGATTGCTTTTTTTTTTTCTTTCTTTCTTTGCTTTGTAGTTCTCCTTTTTACCTTTTGAACTTTGTAGTTTCCTGCTTTTATCTATGAAAGAAGCTCTGTTCTTGCAAAAAAGGGGACAAAACACTTGTTATGAGAGAAGGAACCTTCATAGAGAACAATGACTGGTAACATAATAGTCATCTACCCCTTGGTGACCTAGTGGTCAGTGGTCACATGTTCGAGTCGCGGAAACAGTCTCTTCGTTTGTTAGGGTAAGGCTGTGTACGTCGACCCTTTCCAAGATCTTGCTTAAGCGGGAGTTTCATGCAATGGGTATGTCCCCCTTTTATTTTAAAAAAATATATATATATATATTAATTTTTTTTTTTAAACAAAAGATCTACATACATATAAAGACTATTGAAGCAGATCATTAGGGAAATTAAATCTCATGGAGTTCAATTTCAATTCCAGTTCAAGTAACTCATGAACCCATAAGGGAGGATTGCACAGCAATGTACGTTTAATTTTTTCAAGACTAGAGAGCAATGCATCCCAACAATTTAATAATGTTGTTTGTTATCCAATTTTCATTTATAGAAAGCAATGTTTTTATTTCGGTAAGAAATTTAAGCAAAATGTTAGAATATAAACGAACTTGGTAAATTACTGGCACATTGGAATGGCTAAAAGGGTGTGAAGAGATATGAGAAAGATGACTTATTTCAAAAACAAGTAAAAAAAAAAACAAAAAATTGGAAGTCCACCTTGACAAATCTTGTTATTTTTATTTTTAAATCACAAATACTGCCCCCACAACATTAGGAATAGGATTGCAAAAGTCTTACCTTTTCTAAATCTTTGTTTTAACATGACCCTCTCACTCCAACTTGCGGTTTTGTGAAAATAAAAACAGTTTCAAAATGTATTTTTGTTTTTAATTTTCAAATTTTATAAAAACAGAACAAAATTGTTATCAGAAGGGCTGAGTGAACCCCTCTACACGTACGGTTACTAAATACTAAATTATATTATATGGAGAAATTGGGGAGCAAAGGGTGAACTTCTCTTTCTTCTGTAGAAATAAACTTAGACATAGCCGAGTTTAAATTGTCCATCAGGTAAGGTCTATAGATGGTATTTTTATGTTCTCATTCTTCATTTCCTAATACAACTCAAATCTGGGAAAATGCAACAAAATATCCAAAAGAGGAAAATGTTCCTCAGTGCCTCCTCGTTTTCGATTCACTTTTGGAAAGCATCGTCCCTGAAAGCTTGTTGATCTCATAGAGTAGTCCAGCAGAGAACAATAAGCTGCAATGGGTTACAAAAACATCAGTATAGCATCATAAGCAAAAACTCGGTTTTAAAAGCTCCCATTGAGCACTACTACGAAAATTTGAAGTATTTGATGAGAGCATAACAATCCACAACCCTATTTTCTCAAGCTCAAATTAAATTTTCTTATGTTTCTTGGAGATAAAATTGATTTAAAGAAATGATGATAAACAAATGAACAAACAAAACGGCACAGATGATCCAGTATAAACAGGCTAAATGGAAATCCTTAATGCCATCTCTCTGCTTTTGCATACCTAACACAAAACCTGTAATATTCAAAGGTAATGCAACTCTGTTCCTTATTAATGCCCTATAATGAGAAACTGCGAAGTTTTGAATCATTTTCCCAACTAGCTGGAACCAATCTTCCATCCTAGAAGAAGTTAATATGCGGTTAAGACTATCCACTTCAGACCATTCTTGAGAATGGTGGTTGAGTTCTTCCCAGCAACACACGTTACTGGATCAAAATTCATCTAACCATTTAAGTAGAGACTTCATCAACAGAAACTCCAAATAAAAAGAGCAAATGGGAAGAAACAAAATGAAATAAAACAACCTCCAAATTTGTCCATGGGGAAAGCATCATCCAATTGAAATTTAAAGACTCTTGTCGAGGAATGAATCATAGACTTTCCTTTCTTACCAGGAACCTACCATGTGCTATCAAACTCTTCATTTCCCCATTAATGACAGAAACAGAGACAATATAGATAAAATGAGAACCACACATGTATATCCTAATTGGGGTGTCTCTAGGAATGGCAACGGGGCGGGGGCGGGGGCGGGGCGGGGATCACACTCCCCGTCCCCGATCCCCGATGGTAGGAATTTCCCTGTCCCCGGCCCCGATCCCCGACGGGGAGTCTCTCACCACCCCCACCCCGTCCCCTAACGGGGATCGGGTTTCCCCAACCCCGTAAATTCCCCGACCAAAATTAAAAAAAAAAAAAATACAACAACAAACACATATTCAGATCTCTTTAACATATATCTAACATATATATTAACAACAACAACAATCATATCTCTTCATCATCATCAACAGAACTCGGAGCTATACTCAACAGATCTGAGCTCAAATATTTATTCAACACTAGATTTAATAGATCGAAACAGATCTGAGCTAAAAAAAAAAAAAAATTAGGTGAGTGAGATGGAGGGACGACGGCTGAGGTTGAGGTTGAGCCTCGCCGCCGATGCCGTGAGAGGAGGGACAACGGCTGAGGCTGAGGTTGAGGTTGAGCCTCGCCGCCGATGCCGTGAGAGGAGGGGCGACGGCGATCGGCGGTGATGAGAGGAGGGAGCTCGCCGCCGTGAGACTACCTGCGTAGAGAGAGGGAGAGAGGCTAAGGTTGAGCCTCCTGAGACCACCTGCGTAGAGAGAGAGAGAGAGAGAGAGAGAGGGGGGCTGAAGTTTGAGACTCAGAAATGAAATGAAATGAATTAGGTTAGATGACAGAGGCAGACTAACATATATATATATGGTGAATATTTTGGGGAATATGAGGGGAAGTTCGGGGCAGGGACGGGGCGAGGCCGGGGTAACCTATCCCCGTCCCTGGCCCGAAAATTATCGGGGATTCAATTTTTAATACCATCCCCGGCCCTATGGGGATAATTTTCGGAGAAAAACCGTTCTAATCGGGGTCGGGAGATCGGGTCCTCGTCGGGCCGGGTTTAAATTGCCATCCCTAGGTGTCTCTCACTATACCACCATTTCTTCTAAAACCTCACCTTTCGCCATTGACACAAGTCAAAGGTTGACTTGCTTCTATCAACATATGCTAAGATTAGGAAACACCTAAAGGAAATGCTTGCTTCTCTAAGAAGAAAGATGTACATTTACAATCATATTCATCAAATGCTAGACATGTATAACCCACCCCAGAAAAAAAAAGGTGAAGATGCAAAAGATACTCATAATTCAAATTACCAAGAAAGGGCGATCAATACATCATGAACTCCTAACTATTTAATGCAAATGCACCATGTCTTCCTATACTATAATATGCCAACACATCACAAAGTAAAAAGAGAGCAAAACTCTAATTAACCCTAAAGATTAAAATACTTTTATATCAAATATCAATTAACCAAAATATAAGGCAGATAAACATCAGCACAATTTAGGCAGCAAACTTATGGTCTTCAAGATGGGGGATTTGGTCAAAACCCCATCATAATAAAATTTTAATGCATTAAGGACAAGCACAAAAAAATTTCCTTGAAAAGTCCAACAAATATTACTATTATCAAAATATTAAACATTAAAATAATAATATTAAACATTAAAATAATATAACTTTTGATGAAAATGTCGGTTTTTAATATTTTTAGAATTCTCTCATCACCTATTTAATGGGATTTAAGGCTTGTTTTTGGTTTGGTTTGGTTTGGTTTTGTTAAAATTCTTTCATTAAGATCTATCAAATAAGATCTATGTTGACTATGAAATTCTTTTTTAAAAAAAAATTATTACCGTTGAAATTGATATAAACATTTACAGTAACATGCAAAGTTTTTAAAGGCGAATGCGTATCTCGAGGCGTTTTACCCCTCATGAGATGAGGCGTAAGTCTCAGGGCGCTGAGGCGTAAGCATTTCAAATCTCAAAATTTTAATATTTAGTGAATAAATTAAATATATTAAAATAGTAAAAAAATAAAAACAAAATTAAATATAAAGATGTAAATACTTTTTGCTTGAAAGCGTTGAACATTTTACTGTATAGAAGGAAGTTTTCATTCACTGAAAGTGAAATTGATATTCTTAACTTTAATGATTGAGCTTCTCACTTGACCATTAAATGTGTTTTTTCTTGATTGATCATTTACTTAATTTTTCCTGGAGGTTATAGTTGTAAAAAGGGATTTTTTTTTTTTTTTAAATTTTATATTTATGTTTAAACAATCTAATAGACTAACAAAAACCCAAGGCAACCTCTGTATGCGTGTATTCCTCACATCCTTATACGCAAAAAGCATACAAAGCGCACCTAAGGCACATGTCTCAAACTGTGATGCGTAAGCCTTTGGAGAGTAATGCCTAAAAATCAAAGCCTTGATGCGTTTTACCTTAACCTCGAGGCAAGGCGAGTATCGAGGCGAGCCTCAGGAAAGCCTTTTAAAACTGTTACTTTGTCTTACAGTAACATATTATTCTGTTTAACAATTATTCTATTCGACAGTAATATGTTACTCTGTCTCACAGTAACATGTTATTCTGGTTCACAGCAACATTTTACTCTGACAATATTGTGCAAAAAAGAAAAAAAAAAAGAAGATATTTTACTTTGTCACTACTCAATTATGTGTTTTCTCCGTAGGGGGTTTATGAAAAAAAATAAATTGGACTGTCCTTTTCACCAAACAAGGGTCTAATGAAGGGGTTTTGATTAAATTTCTCCTTTAAGATTTCATATAGGGCAATGCATCTATGTCATGGCTACTTCTCATAGCTTTATGTGGCTTTCCAAATCTTTCCTTTCACTTTGAAAACAAAGATGGCATCTCACATTAATCATGATGGGAGCCATACCAATTAGTAACAAAATTTATCATTTTCCTTTCCTACACATACATAATATATATTTTCATATTTTTCCTGAAACATAAAAATTACAGTAAAAACAATTCAAGCATGAATCACAAGCATTACCATGTTGTGATACAAACTCGATGAACAGTGCCTGCAGCAATAAGGGCAACTAACTCTGCAAATATAACTGCAAAGGGAGAAAACAAAACAATAACAACGTTATCTTATTTAAATGCTTTAATCCTTTATTAAATAGCCAATGCCGTAAAATAACTAGCATGTCCCTGCCATTGAGTATATTCAAGTGGCTAGATCCCCACCAGCCACCATTGGTTGAGGAAGTGGTGGTCTTAAGAAAGCTATTCATAAAGGTAGTCTCCTTCTCGGTCAATGGACTGTGCACAATTTAATCCATTTGTCCCTCAATAAAAGTGGCATGTGCATGATTGAGTGTCTAGTCTACTATTTGTACTGAGACTTCAGAAAAAAGGGCATGAAATGAGAAGTTGAGTTCGAAACTCAAGAAAACCAGTACGATATGCTAAATTTACATAAATAATAAATTCATCTTTTGGTCATCTAAACTTCACTAATCTAATTTCATTTAATAGAGAATATCAGAAAGAAAAAAGTCAGTTTGCCCTTACCAGCACCCCACCCAGTCTTGATGCCAATGGTTTCTTGATAATTCCCAATGAACTGCAAGAAATGCACTTAGGTGAGAGCAAAATACCATACACAGCTCAATATCATTACAGATATGTTGTTGAGAAATTAAACCATATATTGTTTATAATGTAGGACTTTGGCAAGCGAAGAGACCAAGACACAAACAGCTGATAATGCAAAGACAAACAACGAAGTATGTAATATGAAACATCACTAAACTAACAAATTATAGTGATTAACAACTATTAGATGCATGTATTACTTACTAGCATGAAATGTATTCAAGTGCATAATAAAATCTGAGAGGCTCTTAAATAATTTCTTACGAAAGGCCAAAGAAAATGAACTAAAGAAACAATGTATCTAATCAGTACTCGGAAAGAGGCCACAGACACAGCTACTATTTACTCAACTATTTAATTGCAGCAACTGACAACAAAGGGCGGCACCTAGAACTTCAATTCCCAATTCTTTCATAAAAATAATGATTATTACAGAGATTGGTTGTCATGCAAGAAGTCAAGTAAAATTTCCTTCACCACATGTAGTTGGAAATATATTATAAAGGGAATACCAATATTAAATATTAAAAATGATCAAAACATATAGCATTTGACTGAAATATCTAGCTTCCAATGAATGGGATAGATGTAAAAAAAAATAGTTTGATGCTAGACCCTATAAGGGGTGGGGGTAGGTAGTGTTCAAACAGTGCAAGGCAATTAAATTATCAAAAAACAAAAATAGACAATGAAGTTAATATTATTAGAATACCAACCTTTATGTATCAATGCAATAATCAAACATAAGAATGAACAAGTGATTGAAAAGCATTTTAGAATACCACAATCAGAAGCATTTTAACTCACTGTAAGCAACATAACAAACAGGAGAGAACTGGTAAACCCTCCAAGAATAGTGAATAACTCTGTTGATGCTAACTTCCCTCTATACATTTCTTGCAGTGAGAGAATGATGATGAATAGAAGGAGAGAATATAACATGGAACTCCCCGTTCCTGCCATGGACTTCGGGTTGTACACAAAAAAAATCATTAGATTAAATTGTTAACTACTAAAAACAACAACAATAAGGAGTAATTGTAACAATCACTATTCACAAGCTCATGGACGACTACTGTCAGAATAAATTATGAAAGAAGAATGATGCAAGTTCAGCACAACTTATTGATTAAAGCAAGGCTATAAGCTTGCTTGCATAACCCGTGGCAGTTTGAGACCCAAAAAAAAAAAAAAAGGAGTTTATTTGAAGCTAAAAGGTTTCATTTATTAACAAGAAAAATCTACAGCCCATTGTCACCAAGCTCTCCTCTGTTGTGGTACCATGCATTGCCAAGCCCGTCTACGTCCCTTCTGTCCAACTCTGCATCGGGTAGGGACTCTTATAGTTGCGTCAAGGCAGAGTTGCCACCTTTGGTTGCCCCCTCGTACCCCTTTCTATTTAGCCGTAGCCGCCGAGTTTGCAATTCATCTTAAACTACAATCATTATGTATAGTTCCTTAATACCTCAAATTTGTTCGTCTCTTGTTAGGAGGTGTCAAGTTAAGTAAGCAAAAACCGTCTTAGATGTACTAACAGCAAACCCAACTCATAACTGCTTGTAGCCAAACCCTACCTCCATTTGGTAGCTGACAAAACAGATCAAAAAGGGAAATAAGAACAGAATTCAACTCCCATGCTTTCTGTTCTGTTTTTTCTTGTCTCTGATCACAAAATTGAAAAGGGTCTTGCTAACAAGATCCCCCAAGACCCTTTTCACCAATTTCAAATCATCTTTTCACAATTTCTAAAACACTTTTAACACAAATTCTGATACAAAACACTGCCCAGTGGCATTTGTTAGCAACAAGTGAAAAACATAAGCATCAAAGTTTCAATTTTTTCAATTTTTCACTGCATTTTAAGAGCAATCAAACGAATACTGAACAACGAAATCAGGACTTTTCCAATGTTAATTCATTAGATTTGCTCATAGATCGATGAAATCTATACGTATACTATATATGTGTGCGTATATATATATATATATAGAGAGAGAGGATCGGAAACATACCTCCGAACCAGTTGTTGTCACTATTCGCTGCTCCGGTGGATTTCGATCTCCTGAGAATGAATGGGAATGGGGGGTTCTATAATTCTAGGCTTCCAGTGTATCTAGCGTGAGGACAATTTTGTTATTTTTGTTAAAGAAAAAGGACAATTATGTCAAATCGCCTTTGCAATAAAAATAAAAATAAAAAGTGTAAATTACAGTAACCTCCCACAAAATTTGGAGAGTTTTACAAACTTTACATGATTATTACACTTAGGTCCGTGTGTGAAGTGTGATTTTTAGCTACAAAAATAAAAAAAAAAATTTATTATAAATTATTACATCATTTTTTTTTTAAAAAAAATTTACATATTTTTTCATAAAAAATTAAAAAATTAACTAAAATAGTCAATTTTTAAATGGACCTTAGTCTCTTTTATGGATAATTTTATTTTCTCATATCAATTTCTCTTAATGCATACGTTTAATGAACACATTATTTAAAAATTTTACTTTCTTAAAATTTCCTTACTTTTAGATTATTTTCTTGAAGTCCCTTAGTTTCTTAATTAATTGTAATTTTAACCCTATGGTCAAAATATATGTGCCAACTGAAAACTCACAAACCCTAATCTATTTCAGTAACTTAGGAATCATTTTCTAATATTTTAATACTGATTAATTGACTCCCTAAATATAGAATTACCACTTGAAAACTCTAGGTTTTTCTCATTTTTATTGTGTTTGTCGATTGATCGTCTTTTTAGTTGAAACAAGAAATCTAAACCGAATTAGATTCTCTAATCCTAATTTAGTTTAATTCTACACTAAAATAAATTTTTCAATTCATAAATTAAACCCTAAGCCCTCACACTTTTATTAAATCACTTATTGACCCCAAACAAGTACTATTAATATAAACTTGTACCTTAAAACTTATTTTATACACTATACTTTACAATTTCCAACATTTGTACACAAGAAAAATAAATAAATTAATTCCCTCAAATCATCATCAAGTGGCTGGCCATCCTAGATGAACCCTTTGTTGTGTACTTTTTGGGACAAGAATGCTTGATTTTATGAAGAATTTTGACTAAATCCCTAAATCATGGAGACATGTTTGTACTAGTTTTCAATCTAGTTCTATCTTGACCAAACTAGGACTAAATCATGTTCCAAGTTATAATTAATCTTCTTAATCAACCTCATTCTATTCTAACCAATTACAAATTCTTCCATCCAATTTCAACCAAGGGCTTTTTAGACTTTCTACCATAATTTTTTTTTCTATAAATAGGACCTCTCCCCTAGCATTTTTGCACATCAAACACACTCACACACTACACATTTCAGCCGAGGGAGAGAAAAAGAGAGAAAGAGAGCTTTAGTGGTAGAGGAAAGGAAAAAGAGAAGAAATTGTGCAAACACTTTACTAGACAATCAAGTCAGCCACAACACAACTCTATCTTATTTTTCCTTTCAAATACATGCTCTTAGAAGTTTTAAACATTCATTTCAGATGTGTTTTGATGGCATTTTTGTGTTAAAAATGAAAGGAGTTGAGCCCTTGATTCTACCGTTCTTGTATTTCTCTTAATCGGTATAAGGCTACCTTTTTCCATATCAATCTTTCAAAATTTCCAAAGGCACACCTTCATCTCAAATTTCTGAGTTTAATACATATTATTTATCATGTTTTCATCACAAGAGAAGTGGAAAATTTCCCATAGTTGACCTCTTTTCTCACAAACTTTCTTATTTCAAGAATTGTGCTAGAGAAATCTATTTTACAGCTAACTTCCAAAAATTTTGGAAAAATGTAGAAAAATCTTCTGAACCTAAATGTTAAGTCAAAATCTTCTGGAGTTAGTTTTCAAGGAAAATTGGTGTCATTGAAAAAAAGTGAGCGATTTGTGAGAAAATCTGATTTTCGTAACGGTCGACGAATCTGGATAGAGTTGGAGTATTTCTAAAAACCAGATAAAATTCTCTACGAACCACAGGAAGGCCGGGTTTGGGAAAAATCTAAAATAGTTCTTTTAATCTTGATCTTTAAGTGACTCTGAATCTGGAAATTCAATTTACATTGATGTTTTATGCTGTTGACTTTATGAATATGCTTATTAGTATATGAAAATGTCTAGGTATGATATTGCATGTATTATGGTTATATTCCTTATCTTCTTCATTTGATGGTGCTCATGCTTATGTAGATATTACTATCTTGTTAAGTTGTTCTAACATTAATTTAAAACTTTTAACTTAACGAAAAACTTAATTGGGTTGGTATTGGGTTTTCGATCACTTGAATAATGAAAAGATAATAATGTGCTATGTATGAATTGATAGGATGTGTTCCCTAATTAAAGGAAAGTCTTGCGCAAGCAATTGTATCGAAACCCTTGAATGGATCGGTTGTGTTCGGACCCTAGGTGCTTATGATGGATAAGGTTGGAGGAGGTTATTGGCAAGGCCCCTTATTTTATCGTCTCTTTTGAGGTCCTCGGTTGGCGCTACGCGGTATATAACTGTTGGTAGACATTCGGGGTAAGGTCTGCAAAGCAGCAAAAGATGGGGCATTTGGAATAATCCGAGTCCAATTCTTATGGTTATGAGGATAAAATCTCTTTGGGGAATTTCTAGAATACTAACCACTAACATTGTAGCCTTTGTTATCTATTTGAATGTCATGTTCCTTTTCTCTGTTATTGAAATTGCTGTTATTGACTTGAATATCATGCTTCACTATTTGGTTGTTATAAATACTTTGGTGTATTGAATTGAGAAAAAGAGAAGGAGTGTGTGTGCATTTACTGGGCATTCAAAACTCACGACATTTCATGCTAGGTATTGAGGACTATTAGACCGGTCGAAGGCAAAACAGAAGTATTTGAAGACATATAGCTATCCTATGAGAGTTAGGAATTAGTTTTGTAACACAATTATGAGATTGTAAGTGATTAATCGCTTGCTGTATTTGAAGATATGATTTTGTAATTTTATATATAACATTTGTAACCTATCCTTATACTCCGTCAACTCATGTAGGTTTTGTGTTAATACCTTGTCAAAATCTGTCAAAAAGATAACTTTGTTATCTAAGGTGGTTGGACTTAGAAAGGAGGCTTTTTTGACTCCTTCAATCTTCTTGGGAGCTTGCTTGGTTATTAGCCAAATGATTCATTAATGGCGTTTCCTACTCTTGTAACCTTAGATAAATCCCATATTTCATTGTTAATATATTATCTGATGTTCCAAATTTTTGAGGCGTCACATTATTAGTACACACATAAAAAAAATAAAAAATCTCAATACACATTTCTTTACTCTATTAATATCATTATCTTCAATTTCAAAACCCTACTTCTTTTTTTTTTTTTCTTTTTTTTTCATTCACTTACCATTTCTTTGCAACTGTTGCTACGACTCTTAGCCCTCCATCACAACCACTATTGCCACTCTCAACTCATCTGCTTTCATCCTAAACCTCCATAATCAACCTTAAAAGTGGACGATTGTAACGGAAGGCTTGTGAGAGTGTATAGTTCATGACAGAAGGTGATTGCAGATAAATGAAGAAATAGGCAACGTGAGGGGATGATGGAGGTAAGAGGTGGCTCTGGCGATGGAGGATGGTTGTGGTGTTTTAAAATAAGATTTGAGTGAAAAATGATAAAGGTATTATGGAATTTTTATTCTAAGGCAAATTGTATTTTAAAAAAAAAAATTTCATTAAATGTGTGAATTGAGAGAAATTGATGTGTGAAAATAAAATTATTTCTCTTTTATCAATAATTCATTAGCTTTATAAATAATAAAATAATAATTTGTATTTTTTTTTAGGGGTATTTTTTTTCAGGTCCTTGGTATTATGATTTTATAGCATAAAGGACACCAAATATTTTCATAATGTCTAAGGTCCATAAACAATATTTTCATAATGTCTAAGGTCCCTCAACCTTGATCCAAAAAAATTTCAGTCCAGAGAAATTTCAGTCCAGAGAAAATTGGTCTAGAGAAATTTCAGTCCAGAGAAATTTCAGTGCAGAGAAATTTCAGTCCAGAGAAAATTCAAGTCAGAGAAAATTGGCCCAGAAATTTCTCTGGACTTCCTAAACTTCCAACTGTAAATTTCTCTGCCCTTTTTTTTTTTTTTGAACATGAGAGTTCCCCTACCTCAACTCACTTTCTTGCTTCTCAAAGGTAAGGAAGAAAGGCAACAGTACAATATTATATACATACTTTCCATTATCAAATCTTCCACTTTGTTTTTGTAACTGAAAGCAAGAACTGATGTGGATTTTATACTTTTTTTTGCATAATGGACCTTACATAGATGGTTTTGTTTCTTTGTGCAGGAAATTGAGAACGAGAAACTAATGTTAGAACATGTTCATATTTTACAGGAGAACAGTGGTTTAAATGTACAGAATAAAAAATTGTTTGAAGAAGCTTCTTTTCGTACATGCAGTGCCAACCCTTCGAAGTTCATTACTAAACACTAGTCTTTTTTCGGGTGGAGCCTACACATACAAGCAATGAAACCATTATTTTCTTTGCACATGGTTCTGGTAGAAGAAAATCACGAGCAAGGCATAACATATAAATTATAATATATCTTCTTTTTCTTTTACCAAAGTGTGCTAAATAAGGGTTCATTTGTTTCAGCGAATATTTTCTAGAAAATACTCTGTTTCCAGAGAAATTCTTTCAACCCAGAGAATTTCTCTGGACTCCACAACCCAGAGAAAATTCAGGAGCTTGCTTAATCCACCGAATAATTTCTCATTGAATAAAATCAGAGTAATCAAACATCAAAGAAGAAACATCACGATCAAATAAGTCGCGCAAGCATTTTTTGAATTGCTCTGATTCAAATGATTCTCCTAACATCATGAAGCCACCTGAGCTCTCGATAGTCAACTGATAAATTCCCAGAGAAAATCACAAAAACTCAGAGAAATTCATTGATAAATTCCCAGAGAAAATCACAAAAATTCAGAGAAATTCAAAAAACGATACTCAAAAAATGGACAAATTTAAGAAATATATTCAGTAGAAATATGTTCAATCCGCCACTAAACCCATCTCCATCTCTCTCTAGCTGGGTCTCTCTCTCGGCAACTTTTCTCTCCATGCATGACCAACCTCTCTCTTGTTTTCCATGAATGACAATTTGATACCCACATAGACAATTGAAGTCACAAAGCTCTCTCTACAGAGAAATTCTCAGACAAACATTTTTAGATATTCTCTCACCCAGAGAATTTCTCTGGATTCCACAACCCAGAGAAAATTCCCAAACAAATATTTCCAGAGAATTTCTCTGATTTCAGATTGGAAGTGTTACTAAGAACCAAAAAGAAAGTATAAGACCCATTTATCTCAGGTTCTTTCTGTGGTCCAGGCTATCACACACTCAATACAAACACAGGCAGATTGGTTGGTAGGGAGAGATTGAAGGCGATGAAGTGAAGAAAAAAACCAGCTCTCCTCTCTCTCTTTAGACCTTCACACCCAGCAGATGCATACACAACACACACAGAGGCAGACTTGACATACACCACAACACCCACATGCACACACATGCACACATGACACACTGAGCCGACTGACTCTCCTCTCACATGCACACGGCTACACCCACATGCACACACATGCAAGCAGGGAGACACACAGCACATGCAGATTGGAACACCCACACCCAGACTCTCTCTCTTATCTCTCTCCCTAGGGGCCAATCGGTGGAGGAGGGGAGATAGACATCCACACGATTGACCATAGACACGGGGGGGTTTGATACAGGATCTAAGACACATCACAAACGGTGGGAAGAGAGGAGGCGGCACACACGGGCATAGAGAACACCAAACCCAGCTCTAAGGTGGCCGGAGAAGATGCGGGTCGATATCGACATGGCGTTGTTGATCAAATACACCATCACCGCCGGTCCGGCGAGTTGAAAAAGGATCTTCAATTCAATCCAACTGGCCAGCCTCATCCTCAACAGAGGCGACGGCAACGGAGTAGACGACCACAGATCTGGAAGAGGAGAACGAGGATCTGATCGGGACTTCGTGGGCTTCGCAGATCGGGGACTAAAATCGACGTGGATGGAGAGGGATGGGTGAGGGACCTTAGACTACAAAAGAACAGATTGTGGACCTAATCCATTACTAAAAGTTGGATAGGGATCTTAAACCGATTTTCCCTTTTTTTTACACTAAAAAGATAATTGAGATTGCGGGAGTATTTTTTATCCTTTAACATATAAAATAATTGCAAAATAATAAATAAAATAAAATAATTTGATAGTCGCAAACAAAATAAAAAATTGTCAACAATGAATTAAAATAAAAGGATAAAAGGGTGTATGTATAAAATTTAAAAGTGAATGTAAAAAACTTTGGAGGAACTTCCTACAATTTTGTTAATTTCATTGAAGTCATTGTAATTTACGAAATTAAAAATTAAAAAAAAAAAAAAAAATTGACAAAGCACTATATAGAGAGAGAGACCTTGCCGATTTTACTGTATAGTTTGAGCTTGGACTGGACCCTAGTCTGGTTTGTCATCTACGCCGGCCATTACAAAAAGTCAACACCAAACAGAAGTAGACGCCGGACATGGAGCTGCTGGAGCCGCCGGAGTGCCCGGTGTGTCTTCAACCCTACGACGGCGATTCCACAACCCCTCGCGTCCTCGCCTGCGGCCACTCCGCTTGCCAGACCTGCCTCAAACTCCTCCCCCAACCCTTCCCTCACACCATTCGGTGCCCTGCTTGTACCCAACTCGTCAAGTACCCTCATCCCCAAGGCCCCTCCGCTCTCCCCAAGAACATCGATCTCCTCCGCTTCGCCTCTCTTCTCCAATGCCCAGATCATCAAAATCCCCAAAACCCCCCAAAACCAATCGAAAAACAGTCAATTCCGATCCATTTTATACCCAATTTGTGGTCTCATGAGTTTTATCTGGCATGGAAGGACTGGGTTGTTCCCGAGGACGCTTTAGTGGTTGAATTTAGTGCTGAAGATGGTTTGTGTTCTGTGTTTTGTGGAAGAATTGTGGGTTCTTCTTTGGATTCTTGGGGATTGTCTGTAAGGTGTTTGATGAAAGGGAATGAAAAGGTGAGTCTTGTTAGAGTTGGTGGTTCTTTATGTGAGAATGATTCTAAGTTTAATTACAGTTATGTTGCTAAAGTTTTGTGGGTTTTGTATGGGATGACGGATAGGGAAAGAGCTGAATTGGGTTTGATTTTGAAGGCGTCTTGTTCGAAACAGAGTCGAATTTGTAAGGTATATGGGCTGTGGTATAATCCGGATGATCAGGGTGTGTACATAGTGTGTGAGAGGTATGCGGGGAGTTTTTTGGAGAAGTTTGGTGATTGGAGAAATGGGTTTGTTGGTGAAAATGAAAGTAATGGTTTGTTAGATACCACAAATTTTGCAATGATTGGTATGGAGATATGTGAATCAGTGAGTGCTCTACATTCAGAAGGATTGTTTGGTGGTTGTTTGGCTGTAAGGAGCTTTAATTTTGATGATTTTGGCCATGTTCATATTGACTTGAATGATGCCTTGGTGATGAGTAGTAGAGTTTGGAAGATGATTACCGAGGCTATTCTGGGTGCAAAGAAAAGGAAAGAATTGGAAGTAAGCTTAAGAAACGATGCGTCAGAAACCCTTGAATTTGTTAGTCCAGAGCTATTGTTTGAGTTACTACAGAAGAATGCAATTGACATAGAATGTGGGTCAAAATTTGAGGTTGGCTATGGCTCAGATGTCTGGTCCTTAGCTTGTGTATTGCTTTGGCTTCTTATTGGAAAACCATTTACTGAACTGATGGGCAATTATTTGCACTGTTTCGTGCCAATACCAAGTGATGGAAAGGGTTCTGATTATGCAGGGTTGTATATGAATTGGATGGAGAAAGTTAGGACTTCATTAGAAACTAAATTGGTTTCAGAGTTTGTACCATTGCAGGAGATTCTATGTAGATGTTTGGAATTTGATCCAGGGAGTCGACCAGATGTGATTGATGTGTGGAAATGCATCAGGGAATTGATTATTAAATCAAAATTCGATATCATGGTCAGTTTAGCTCGGGTGGTTGAAAAGAACACTGGGCATTGCTTGTTTCTTGGAGAACTGAGTCAGTTACGAAAGGAAACTAACAAAATATTGGAAAAGCAGTTGGTAAATGACTTGCAGGAGAAAGATGATAGTAATAGAGGAGGTGTTGATCAAGTTGGGGAAGTAATGGTTGACAAAGATCTTGTTGAAGGCCTCTCCGGGGGTCATGTCAAATGCATTGATCTGAAGGGCCATCTGGATTGTATTTCAGGATTAACCGTTGGAGGTATGGATTTGACTTGGTGCTTTTAGACTTTATTTATGGTGCCATGAAGCCATCTTAATTAAATCCCTTTTCATTTCTCGTGTAGGTGGTTTCCTTTTTAGTTCCTCCTTTGATAGAACGGTCCAAGTATGGTCTCTGCAGGTACATGCCTTACAGTGAACATTTGTTGAAATTTGTCCGTTAATCCAACTAGCATCAAATTATTGCTTAATGGTTTTATATTCTTTGTGGCACACCCTTTTGTAAATAATGTACAACCATTTCAAGCTTTGTTAAAAAGTTCCCTTTCGGCACTCCACTTGTTAACAAAATCTATGCTAAAAACATGAGTGTAGCACCCAGGAAAATTTTCTTGCAAACTTCTGTTACAAAACATTTTGACAAAGTATTAAAAAAATCTAACTAAAATAAAATCCTACTAAAAAAGTAAACCCAGTTTACTCCCCATTTAATGGGGCTCTAGGAGGGGTAGATTGGGTGCAGGCTGTCCTAAGGTTCAACCCACAACCTCAAGGTTAGTAGTCCAAGTTTTAACAATTGAAACTAATATATTGGAAGTAAAAAAGTTCAATTATAAATTTGAAAAGCCTTTTAAGTTTCAAATTTTGATTACTTGTAGCATGGGTCAAGTTTTGCAAATCACTATTAATTAAATCATAACTATGATAGAATGAATGACTCATTTTCATTTTGCAGTCTTGTACTTTCCTATTTAAATATCCCTTTATACTGAGATTCATTAGTGGATCTACCCATTGCAGGATTTTACTCACTTGCATACATTTAGGGGTCATGAGCATAAAATTACTGCTATAGTTTTCACAGATGAAGAACAACCATTGTGCATAAGTGGTGATAGTGGAGGTGGCATTTACATCTGGGGTATTACTGATCCATTTGGTCAAGAACCAATAAAGAAACTGTTTGAGCAAAAAGATTGGCGCTATACTGGTATTCATGCCCTTGCCATTTCTGGAACTGGATACCTATATACTGGCAGTGGAGATAAGTCAATAAAGGCATGGTCCTTGCAGGTAATGGGCTTATACTCATTTTGTGACCACTCTGGTTACACAGTAATTTTATTGCTTTGGAATCTGAAAATTGAGGTTTCATTTAATTTGTATTCAGGATTACTCTCTGTCATGTACTATGAATGGGCATAAGTCAGTTGTCTCTACTCTAGCAGTTTGTAACGGGGTTCTTTATAGTGGAAGTTGGGATGGAACTGTCCGGTTATGGTGTCTTAGTGATCACAGTCCTTTGACAGTACTGGGGGAAGATACACCAGGAAATGTGACCTCTGTTTTGTCTCTTGCTGCTTATGGGGATGCTCTTGTTGTGGCTCATGAGAATGGGTGTATGAAGGTTATGTATCTTTTAAACCCTACTTAACTTGGTTATATTTGGTCATATTTCTATAGGCACTAGTTGGAAGTTGGAACAGCTAGGGGAATATAATGACACAACATCAGTCACATCACTTAATATCCCTCAACTCAGGTTATTCATGTTGCATAGTCACCAAAAGTAACCAATAAAGTAGCTATGATACCATGCAAGAACTATAAGTCTCAAAATGTGTGAATTGGCTTGTAAAATAACTTGGAATTTTTTTATCCTTTTGTTTGGAGTATTTGGACTAAAACTCTGACGAATTTTTTTAATGAAGGCCATCACTGGATTGACATCATACCAGTGCACTACAAAATGATAAAGAGTTACTAATTAAATTTAGTACTAAGCAATCATTTTCTTTCCTCTTTGTTCTTTCAGATTTGGAGAAATGATGTGCTTCTGAAATCCAAAAAAGCTCACAATGGTGCCATTTTTTCTGTTGGAATGGAGGGGAAGTGGCTTTTTACAGGGGGTTGGGACAAGGTTGTTAATGTGCAGGTAAAATTTGTAGTATATTGCATAGATTCTATGTCAATCACCCTTCTAAGTCCTGAGCTCTTTTTTTTAATTGATTGCATTGTTGATGCTAACCTAGATAAGAATTTATGCTATGAAACATTGGAACTTCCAAGAAATTTTTTTATTGAATTTGATACTTCTTTCTTTTTTTGATGAATAAATGTGATGCTCTTCTCAAAATAATATTTATATTTTTTTGTTCAATGTTTTCTCTAATTTAGATAATTTGGAATTTGGATCATCTGCATTTTGTTGAAGGCTCGTGAGGTTGTCTACTGATTTTCAGGAACTATTGGGGGATGAGTTTGGAATAGATGCCATGAGCCTTGGATCTATTGCCTGCGATTCTGTTATAACGTCTCTCTTGTACTGGCAAGGAAAGCTTTTTGTTGGACGAGCTGATAGAGTAATTAAGGTATACCAGATCTTTTCACTTTGATTTTGATTTTTAGTTTTGTTTTCCTGGGAGATTTCTCTAAGCTTTCCTTGACAAATATTGATACAAATGCTATGATTTTAGTGACTAAAAGATTAAAAAAAACAAGAACTTTGTGTCCCTGTGAAACACCGCATCCTTTAAAGCAGGCATTTATTTTGTCTAAAATATTCATGCGGGGCATAGCGAAATCAAAATTCATCAAAAGGTTGATATGGATGTTCTAGATAGTACAAGACCAAATCAGTGAGGCTTCACTTTTGTCTCTGTATACCTGTCATTTAGCTTCAGGTTTGGTAGCCGAAGTCTTGCAATATATTTGCATAACAGGCTCCTTTACAAGTTAGTTTCATGTTATCTTGTGAAATTCTCTAATTTGGGTGTCTAGTCTAAAGGATATGAATTTATTTAATTTAATTGAGCATCTAGCCGTTGATAGAGCAAAATGATAAAAAATGATTCATGTAGTCGACCCTACTTTAGTGGTACACAAGACTTAGTTTGCTTAGTCTAAAGGATCTTCTTGCTAAAGAACAGTAATAGTAGGATTGTTAATGGAGGGTCGGTATTACTTTCCTGAATAACTGGTGCCTTGTTGGATGGCAACAATTTCATGGACACCAATTTTTCTTAAAAAGTTCTATTTCATGATCTTGTCCCCTAAATTGATTCCAAAAATTTGCTCCACTTTATTCCTTAGAATTTGTTTTGATTGTCCTTCATATATATATGTTTTTTGGTTGCATCGGAAAGAAATTGTCCTTCATATTCAAAATGGCTAATTTATTTGCTAGGGGGATGCAAAATAAGTTGTTTGTACAACGGAATTTTCAGTCTAGTATGCATGAGTTGGTGGTAGACAAAACAACATACAAGCTTAACAATTGGATAAATGCTGATTCAGTGTTTCTGTTTGAGCTCACCAGGTATACTTTTATGGATTGTAATGGAAGTCTCACTTGAAGGATCATGTGGACGAATACAACATATGAAGATGCATGCTGGTGGCCACAGGCACGATGAGCAGGACAAGTGAACACAACTATTGTTTTGGTAATGTGGATAATTTGTATATATTAAAAGTTGTTTATTTGCATACCATATTAAGTCACTATTCAAGAAAAGAAATATAGTAAGATAAATGAGATGTGTAGAGTATAGCTTGCAAAGAAACTGGATCACACGGTATTTGGTTTGTCTGAAAGATGATAGGTAATTTGTATACGGGATTTTTGATTGAAAATATATGTTGTCCTTTCTTATCGTTAGCTCATGAGTCTGATTGTTCTTCCTTTACTGTAAGTTGCCTTAAGGTGAGCACCCGTTATATTCATCATGTTGTTTGGGAGATTAGTTTTTCTTTCCTTTTTTTTCCCTAGGAGAAGTATGTATAGAAATGCTTTTTGACTACTTTGTTTTGCTGCATTCATTGTGTGCTACAATGAGAACTCTTGCCAAACTTTCTTGACTTTCATGGCCATTCAATCTATATATAGTGATTTTAAACATGATTTTCCCTGAATTGAGAACTCATGTGTTTGTTCCATTTACTCATATGATTGTGAAAGTTCAAGATTTAACCTAAAATGAGTGCAACAGAAGTCTGCAAGTCAACAGACTCAAATCATACCATAATCAAACATATCGATGCTATGGAAACAGGGGAGATAGAAAACAAACCCTAGTATCACAAATTCTAAGAGTTTCCATTCTGCATGTCAATGTTTCTTACAGGACCCTTGAACCACTTCCTAGCATCCAAAACCCACCAAAGCATTATAAGCATCAAAGCAACACCAAGAGCTATTGGTGCATAGTTGAAGGTGCTCCATGTAATAGGATAGAGAGTTGGCAACAAGAATGCTGAACATGTATAGCATATCCACAAGAATGCTACCAAACAAACAGGCCTTCTTGCTCTTCCCAAGTAGAATGGGCCGGGCTTGAAATTCTCCTCTGCCATCACCATCCTTGCGAAAATTGGGACAGCGTAGCTACCGACCCATCCTATTGTGCTTATGGAGATGATAGCATTGAAGATCACGTTGATTTTTAAGATGGGAAGGCCGAGGATGGCGGAGATGACCGCGCAGAGCCACACTGCATTTGTTGGAACCTTATGCTTGGGGTGAATTCTTCGCCATATTGGGGAAAATGGGATTCCATTATCCCTGGATAATGCATAAACCTGAAAGGAAAAGAGACAGTTTGTTGCTTGTAACCAAACATAGTACAAGAGAGTGGAATAGGAAGAAACTATAGGTACATATTGTGTCCCAAATAATTGATAAACTAAATTTTTATGAGAAAGGAAAGCACCAAGTAGGAGAGTGATTGAAAAAGGAGCTAACTGGTTCTTGAACTTGTCTATTGCTATGTTTGGATTATAGATTTAAGTAAAGATTTAAAAAGGGGAAGGAAGGTGTGTAAAATATAACTATATTTTATTAACATTTTATCCACTTTTTTCATTTATCTTTCCAAATTACTATTCAAATTCATGATTCAAACACAGTATATATGTTGGTTCTTGGACCTCTCTATTGCTGTATTTGGATTATAGATTTGGATAATAATTTAGAAAGGGAAAGGAAAAGAAAAAATATTGGTAAAATGTAAATATATTTTATTCATATTTTACTTTTTTTTTTTTCTTTTTCAAATTCTTATTCAAATTCATGATCCAAACCCAGCTTACTGAAGGTATGTGTGTCTATGTAAAGTGAGAGTAGGGGAAATTCTTGCATGCTATTAGAGAGAGAGAGAGAGAGAGAGAGAGAGAGAGAGAGACTTACAACCCTAGCAGCACTGGTGGTGACAGAAAGGCCACAAAAGAAGAAGGAACCCCAGATGATGCAGAGGAAAACAACAGCTCCTGTGGAATTGTGATACCTCCCATGGAATGCATCATAGAAAATCTGTGCCGGTGCAAGTGCCCCTGCTGTCTCGTTGTTCACATCATACAAGTATTTTGGGTCCTATCATCAAACAAATTAATCACATGCTTGTGACACATCCCTGTTTGGTTCTAGTTTCATTTTTTTTTTTGGTTTTATGTTTTTATTGACTGAAAAATACAAAAAAATTGTTGAGCAAACGTTTGTTAAAACAACCAATTTTGTAGGAAACATTAAAATTTTTTGGAAAAATAAAATAAAATACACTTATGACTCTTAAAGTATGGGTTTTGTGTTACATAGATTCTCTAAATTTTACTTTGGTCAATTTATCATCGAAGTTTTCAATTTATATTAAATTTGTCCAATTTTAGATGTCAGTCTAAAACATTAATGGAAAAACAATAAAATTCATCAATAATTCTTGAAGTATGTGTTTTGTGTTATTTTGATTTTCGAAGTTTCAATTTTGTCAATAACATTGCAATTGATCTTATTTGCAGATAAAATTAAAAACTTTCAAGATCAAAGTGACACGATCGAAGTGCATAATTTAGGAGCCACTGATGTATTTTATTCCCATCTTGTTAATAATTTAAACAACCCGTTTGAAATTAGATTAATTTGACTCAAATTACAAAAAAATTAGAGACAACTGAAATTTATAGGATTGAAGTGACACAGAATGCATTCTTTAAGTATATTTTATTCTTTTTAAAAATTACTTTTTCATAAAAATGAAAATGATATAAAATGATGCGTATTTTCAAACTTTTCATTGTTTTGTTTTGAAGACACGAAAATCTAAAACAAAGAAAACAAAATCAAATCAAACAGGCCAGATGGGGATTACCTTGATGCTGAAAGTAAGAGACAAGTAATATGCCCAACCAAACACACTGATGATGCCAATGCTAGAGAGAATAGCAAGAGGTCCAGTTCTATCAGCTCCTTTGGTTTCTTCAGTCAAATGAGCAGCAGTGTCATACCCATATAGACAGTAATTGCTTAAGAGTACAGACATAATCACTGCATAAGGAATGCTTGAAATGCCAGTGTCTTGAGGTGCCATTTCAAAATGTGTGAACACATAGGAAGCTGGTTGTATTGGATGTGCCACAAATGGAAGTGTTATTATCACAACCAAACCACCAATGATCTGCCAACATGTTAACTTGTCTCAGATGATTAACTGACAAAGCCATATATAATCATATTGTCAATACCGACATGTATATCGTGATATTGTTAATTAAAATCATACTAGGCATGATCAGAAGAGTCCCTATCTATTGTGGAGTCAGACAGCGAGGTAGAACTGCACTGTGGAGATCCGCAGACACTCCATCAAGACAAACTTGAGCCATAGCCTAATCCTAGCCTTACTAAAGGTGTTGTGTGGCAAAGAGCCGGTAGCCCACAATTAATGGACAAGAGTCTTGCCCTCGAGCATCACTCCCCAAAACTACCCATATCCTTTTCATCATCAAATCACATGTGATGGGAGTAGAGCTCAGCAATACTATGTAAAAAAATATAAAAAACAACATATATTTAGGATATGAAGCATTGATGTGAGTACCTGCCACCAAATGGAGAGAATGTGGAGGTAGGCAACAACACTCAAAGCAAAGGAATTGAGGACAGCCCAGATGAAGATTAACAACAAATACATTCCCAAAAACACACTCTTTGGTGCAAAGTATCCTCCTCCCTTGTTTGTTCCTGTCCCCAATAGTATTATCATCTGCAAAGCCTGTGCTCCTGAATATGCCTATTTATACATAAAAACCGAACATGTATATGAAATGTTCTCATTAAGCAAACTGTTCTGCTAGGAACACAAAACTCAAATATAGAATGGAACACATAATACATATGAATGGTTAAAATTTGTTAGTGGACCTGTCTTTTAAAAATCTTGTCAATCTATATACATTTTGATTCTGTGAAGGAGGATGAAGCACCCACCTGAGCACCCATTCCAGCGACGAGGCTGATGGTCTCGAGCCAAGCACAGCACCATGATGCAAATGGTCCCCATCTTGGTCCAGCCAAATAAGCTGTCCAAAAGTAGAGCGAACCTGTTGTCTGCATTCATCATGTTTCCATTTCCAAAATCACATTCATTTGGTAATCAGGAAGTATAGAAATACACAAATAAAATACATAATTAGACATAAAAAACACATAGATGAGTAATGATACACAAAGACCACAAAAAATTCATACAGAATGATATGATAGATATATATCTTTAAAATTAGAAGGTCCATTAAAGTGACTTATAATTTTCAAAATGCCACTGTCAAGTCATTTTTGTGGAATTTTTTGTCTAGAATTTTTGTTCGCAAATCATTTATCATATTTTAATTTTGTAACATATATATATATATATATTTTTGAAAGTTCAAAAACATTCTAGCTCCCGTTAATCAATTTAGACGGTGTGAGTAATGGGATCATTTAAACTTACATTTTGTAATTCAGAGATTAAATTGACAAAATTAAAACAATTAAAGAATAAAATACAACAAAGCTCATATTTTAAAAACCATTAGTTTAATTAGTCCTTTTTAATGAGAACCCATCTTAATGAAATATTCTGGGGATAAATTCATTTCAGTGTACTTTTAGAAAAATATTTTAAAAGGTAAAATTTTGAACTTTTTTATGATTTTGTAATTAAATTTTGAGAAAACATCTGACATGTAAAATCCCCTAAACTATTTTCAGTCGTGCAAAAACCAGGTTCATAACAAAAACAAAAACACTTCAAAACAATTGTCTTTTCCTTTTCAAACATTCCATCTTTATTCATTTTGAAAGCATGTAAAAGAGAAACAGAATATGTAAATGACAGCAATCTAGGTGATACCAAATGGCCCTCAAAGAACTTGGAAAATTGAGGCTGCCAGAGGTTAGTAGAGCATCATAAGGAAATTGATGTACAAAAAAATTCTTATAAAGACTTTATCACAAGAATAACATGACAATAAAATTTTTAAAGATTTGATTCAATTTTGATTTTAAAATGAGAAGATATAAAGCTGTCATATCATTTTAGATAAAGTTTCTGTATAAATTTTCTATTTGTATTACAATAGGTGAGGGAACACAAAATCGGAAATAAATGGATTGATAAGATTTTTGATAAGTAGCTCCACAAATAAATACTGTAAAATCTTGTTTATTCATGATTTTTTTTTTTTTTGTTTGATTTTATGATTAGTTTATGTGTTCCTAACATAGTTAATAGGAAGAGAAAAGCAACATACAGGGAAGGAAGAGCATATTTCAGCCATGACAACTCCAACAAACCAGGTGAAGAATGTGACCACAATCCATCCCCATATCAAGGTTGCTGGACCTGCATATAGCAGACTTTGTCCATACAGTGGTGTTCCAACAAAAAGTGCCATGCTTGAGAATGTAATTGCAAGTGTTTTGAAAAATGTCTGCAACAAACCAACCAAACAAAGATTTCATTATCATTCATCCCTAGCTTGGATTACTAAAAAAAGCCCAGATAAAAAAAATAGTTTAAAATATTGTAAAATTTGGTACAGGTTTCCAAAGTAGATCTAAGAAGAAGAACAAAGTCAACACAAACATGGGCACAGACAAAGACATAAAATTAAATGAAAAAAATAGAGTTGACCATCTCTCGTCTGAGTTCTTGCTTGTATCCGAGCTCATTGAGACGCTTCTCTCCAGAATCCATTTCCAGAACTTGCCAATTGACAATTGATTGTTCTTCTTCTCTTGAACCCAACACTATGAACTAACTAACTGATTAATATGCCAAGGAGAGGGAGATGAGAATTGTGATATTGTATATCACCATTCCAAGACCTGTGGATGATTATGATGTGATGAGCACAGGTGGGTTTGAATATTAGTCCGTCACAGTTCTGTTTTAACGTAAAATATTTTTGGTTTTTTTTTTTCGTTGTTTGGTTGAACAAAAAAACAAATATTTTTGCATCATTTTTTCAAAAATAACTTACTTAAAAAATTTCTAAGTCAATTTTTATAAAATTGACTCTCACTCACTACTTTTTCAATATATTTAATATTTTCAAATAAATATCTTAACTTATTAAAAAGTCATAAATGATACTTTATTGAATTAAATTTTTTTTTAGACAATATAATATTTTTGTTTCAAATGTCAACCAAATGTCAAAAAACAAAAACAAAAATATATATATTTTTTGTATAAAATTAGTTTACAATTCAAAACAAACAGAGCCTAAGTTAAGAACATATTCTGGAAGATGAAATCCAAGTTTTCACAAAGAGACATTAGAGACCTAAAGGTGGAATGTGAAAGGAGTTTTTTTTTTTTTTTTAACTAATTAAAATGCAGAATTGTTTTGAAATAGAATTCTTTAATTCAAGTAGGGTGATTTACACTAATAGTCCCTGTATTTGGGACTTGTGTCACTTTAATTCATGGCTTTTTAATTGTGACACATTTGATCATGAATTTTGAATCTTGTTCTAAATAAAGACAATTCAAGATACTATCACTCATTTTCAAGGGCAAAATCATCGATTTGATAAAATATAAACTAATTTAATAAAAATAAATGTTAAAAAAATATTTTTAAAATTTTAAAAATTATTTATACCCACCAAAGATAATTATGTAAAATTGATAAATCTGTTACATATTTATTTATTTGTTTATTTTTATCAAATTAATTTTTATTATATGTTTGGATGAGAATCATGTAATGGTTGTTTTTTTTTTTTTTTTTATAATGTTTTTCGATAGTTATCATGTAATAGATTTGTGTTTGTTATTAACATATATTTTTGGATGATTATCATTTAATGGATAGTTATTAGGCTTTGAATGTGTGATCGATATATTGAACATATGAAATATTTTTAGTTTTGGATTTTTTAATTTAATGGATTGATTTTATAATGATATCAAAATTGTCGTCATATTTGACTTTTGAAAAATAGAAACTAATTAAATGAAAATAAAAATAACCACTCATTACATGATCATCATCCAAACATATATTAAAAATTAATTTGTTAAAAATAAATAAATAAATATATAAAATATTTATCAATTTGATATAATTTTATCTTTGGTGGGTAGAAATAACTTTTAAAAATTAAAATATATTTTTTGATACTTATTTTTGTCAAACTAGTTTATATTTTATCAAATTGACCACTTTACCCTTGAAATTGGGCAATAGATTTTTAATTGTCCTTATTTGAAACAAATTCAAAATTAAGAGTAAAATGTATTATAATTGAAAAGTCAAGAATTAAAATGACACAAGTCTCTAACTATAAGAACTGTAAATATAATTCACGAATTCAAATAGTTTTAAATTTAATTTTCAAATCTAGGTTGTTTCATGAAATCTTGTTTTCAATATACCACTTTATAGAGTTGAATCAATGTTTTTAAAAAAACACAACCTTATTATTTATTTTTCTATTTCATTCAGCGAATCAATTAAAAAGTTGTGTTGTCAAAACGCAACTTTATTGAAATCTCACTTTTAAAATATTACTTCATAAAACAACTTTGCTTTTGATTTAAAGCCCCTTGCCTTTGGTTAAAAGACCTTGTGAGGTAGAATAATATTGTACACATACAAAAAAATTTTAAAAATTTATACAACATAGTTCAAATTTATTTTAAGTATAATGACAAATAAATTTAAGTTGCACCATAATTTTTCTATACATGAAATTTATAATATTATAAAGAAGGATCTTTGTTGCATCTTTTTACTCTCTTGGCTAGTTTCCATCTCTTTTGATTGCCTTTACTTGCTTGCCTTTTACTTGTTTGGAGTCAAATTGAGGGGGCTAGGGAAAGGCAAAAAAAAAGTTAGAATCTTTTGGTTTTCACTTGGTCTCTATGTACTGCTAAATATAACAATCAAACTTGATAGTGTAATTCCCACTTTCAACTTGACAAGAATTGGCCTGCATTGGTTAAGCAGTCTGTTTCTCTTTCCTTTTTAAAATTCTAATCAACCAAGAAATTCACGACCATGTACTTTGCTTTCTTGACTTGGATTTTTAGGGTGTGTTTGGTTTGTATTTTGAAATAAATTTTCAAAAAAAAATTTAGGGAGAGAGTTTAGAATTTTTTTGATTTGTTTGGTTGTATATTTTGAAAATATTTTTGGAGTTTGAAATGATTTAATATTTTGTTGTAATTGAGTAGATGTGTGTGAGAGAAAAAACGATTGAGAATGAGAGAGGAGAGAGAAAAAGTGATTGATTTATGTGTAGGAGAGAGAGAGTGATTTTGAAATTTTTTTTCAAAAAATTTGAACAAAACAAAAATTTTCAAAAATTATATCTTGAGACAAACCAAACAAGCCCTGGCCTTTAAAATCATTGTGATTGCAACATGAAAATGTGAAATTTTAAAGAAATATTTATTAATTTTGTCATACATGTTCCGGGATTGTAATAAATAAGAATGGTATATTATATAAATACATTGACAATCTCTGAATATGTACAATAAAGTAAATACATACTTTTTAATACTTAAGGCAATAAAGTCTCTATTTTGCATAATATTTTGTCTTTTTTTGTTGATACGATATTCAAGACTTTTCCGTTGTATTAATTTATTGTTGATTTATTTACTTTTTAAAAATTCTTGGTGATGTGAGATTGAAGCTGAGGTTGTATTTTATGACAAAATGATTCCCTTATGTAACGGTGGAATCACGGTTCTTTGGTTCCAGTGGAGGATTAGTTTGGTTTTAGATTAAAAATTTTAGAACTATTTATGATTGGTTTGGTTATGAGGTTAGTATTAGCCTGAATCTGAATGTATTTCAGTAAAAATAAATTAAGCCGTTTCAATAATAAAAATTTGTATCTCTTAAAAAAAGGATAAAATTTTTAAATCACAAAATCTTCATTGGAATGTTAGTTGACTTTTTAGTTTTTTTTGATTATTTTAGCCTATGGCTAAAAATCCTCGTTTGGGATGGACTTTTTAATTTTTTTGACTTTTGTAAGAGAAAAAATAAAATAATTATGATTTAAATGTGACATTTTATTTTATTGGATTAAAAAATCTATTTTGTCTTTTTACAACTAAAATCGCTCCAACCTAATCCAAACTTTTTTGCCAAACAAACCCAAAAAATTATGAATTCTGAACTTTTAACCTTTCGTGATTATGTTATTATTGAGTTGTGCTATTATCTTCTTATTTTGCGATAAAGTGAATTAATATTCTCAATTAATTATGTGTGTGCTGGTAAGTATGATATTTTTCCAGAAATATTAATCTCAATTTGGGGTAAAATAAATTAAAATTTGATAATTCAGCAAGTAAAATGACACAACTACAATAATCTAAGAGAATAAAGTAAATATTTCTTAATTAATATTACTTTACCTTAAACTCATATATTTTGTAAAATTATATGGTGATGATGAGGTTGATTAAAATATGAGTGAATTAAAGACAGACCATAAACCAAATCCATGTACAGGCACCCTAGACCATTTCTTCTTTGTCAGTTTCATGAACCCCTTGTTTAGGGGAAGTTTTGGTGGCACACTCATCAATTAGTTTTATTAATTAGATTTATTTATTTACAAGTGCTAACTAATAAATTTATCATTGTAAATTTATTTATAAAAATAAGAGAGATTGATAAATTTATTAATAAAACTTAATAGATGATAAGTCGTAAAAATAAGACTTATTGATAATTTATCCGGTGATCCTCACTACAATCACATGATGCCCAAGTATATTGTGATTAGTGGAGAAAGTGAAACTTATAATTTTATAATAAGTAATTAAGGAACATGAAAATAATATGATAATTTGTAATTAATCGATTATGATCAAGTGATATCCCGATGGATAAAAGTTTTTCCCTTGTTAGGGACACCATTAGTCGGCACCACGCGAAGAGAGAGAGATCGATCATGAAATGGGAGGAAGGGGGAATCAAAATTCATAAGCGTGCATGAAATACTACTTATTTTACCCTAACTTAATCTCTCCCAAGACACCGTTGACAATGTCTTGGGGAATGAATATTGGTCCTTTAATGGCCACCCTCAAACCATTAAACAATTATCATATAAATGAGCAAATTTTACTTCATCCTTATAGGTTAGACTATATGTGACAATTTACTTGTCATTTAAAAATAATTATATAATTCTTTACGCAGTAAAATACATAGTCAGCTTTCCATCTAACTTTGTTACTGATTGGGTACTCTCGATCACTTGGTGTTATAGTATTATGATTTAGATAAACAATTAATTGATCTTAACAGTTGAATTTAATTATTATTAAGTCTTATTGAAGATAAATCTTAATAAAATTATCGTTAAAACTAATTTTTTGTGATATTTTTTGCACATATTACTAAAAATCAATAATTAGTAATTTTTTTTTATCACAATTTTTATAAATTGTCGCTAAAATTTATAATTAGTGACGTTTTTTTGTGACAATTTTTTCAAACTGTCATTGAAAGTTAAAAATTAGTGATTTTTTTGTGATAATTTTTTTAAAGGGGCATTTACATATAAGTCCCATTTTGTAAACTTATAATCCATTAAGTCCTATATAAAATTATTTGCTCCTTCAAGTCCCATTAATTTTTAATAGGCCAATTTACCCTTCCAAGACCTCCTAGCCAACCACACACACTCTCTCTCTCTCTCTCCCCTCCCCCACAGACCTAGTCTTTGGTCTCTTCCATATGACTCCTCCTTCCCCTCCGTCCAGTGCATCGTCGGCTCCAGCGCCGACCTCGACCACGTCGACTTCATCGCCTGCCACCACTATGGTATCACTGTCACCAACACCGGCGACGCCTTCTTCACCGATTCAACCCTTGCTGCTGCTGCTACTATTCGATGTTTATGAGATAGAAAGAGATTACTCTGGCTGTTTTGTGAAGTACCATGTCGATCTTGGTTCAGTTGGAGCTGCGTTTCCCCAGATGATGCAGAGGCTCTCGTGGAACCCAATGTATTACTCGTTCGCTATACTTTCGCTTGTACGAGAGAAAACAGATGATGACTCGTTTATGGTGCTGCACATACCGAGTAAGCTTTTACGGTACAATCTTGGTGATAAGAGTTTCAAGAAGATATGTGATGTTGGTGCAGAGCATTGCGATGGTAATGGCATGATTGAGGATTCTTTTATGTATTTCTGGTTTCATTCCTTCCAATGCATTGAGTCTGTCTCTTGTATATGAATGTGGTTTTTTGCTTTAAATCAGTGAATTAATTCAGTTCTTGAATTCTACTTTTGTAGTTTCAGGTATTGAAAATTGATTGTGTTTGTTGCTGTAATATGATAATATATACATACATAAATGATACAACCTTTGGTATTTATGTGGTGATTATTGCGATGTGGTCGTCAAATCGGAGTTGGTGTGTAAATTGAGGAAATTACCGTCACCTCACTCAGGAAATTTGCAGAGGTAGATTGGCAAACTCTCGGTTTTCACTGAGTTCACAGATGCCACTGCTATTAGAGAGAGAGAGATCTAAGTTTTTTGAAATTGAGAACCTTCTCAATTTACAATATTCTCAATTTTAATCATGAAAAAAAATTGAGAAAATTCTCAAAATTGATAATTATAAATTTTTTAGTTTTGATAGTTTTAATAATATTTTCAGTTCATACTAGAAAAAAATTGAGAAATTTCCTAATTTTGATAATTATAAATTGAGAACATTCTCAGTTTTGAAATTGAGAACATTCTTAGTTTTGGGATTAAAGGGCAAAACGTCTTTTTACCTGTACATGGGACTTATTGGTTCAAATTTTTTTTGATAAGACCTAAGCTACCACCAAATGTGTAGATAGGACTTTTAGGTAATTAATCCTTTTTTAAATCGTCGTTAAAACTTATAAGTAGTGATATTTTTTGTGATAAAATTTTTAAGCTATTGCTAAAAATTAACCGTTAGTGACATTTTTAATAATATTTGATAAAAAATATTATTAATTCTCATAAAGTTTATATATTAAGACTTATATGCTTTCTGATAATTTTGTAACAACTCGAAAATTTAAGTTGTTTCTTAAATTTTATACTAGTATTATGGTTGTATGTGATAATATATTATTCAAAATAAAAATAAATAACGAAATAATAATAATAATAATAATATATAAAATAATACATCTAATTAAATAGCTATATGTGCTAAGGATGTCACGACCCCATTCCGCTCCTAGTAGAATGGTGCCATGATGGCCAATAATCCGAGATTACCAAATGCCAACTTATAAAGATTCACACAATCAGAGTACACATATGGGGCTTACATGTGTAGAAGCAAATTTAAATCTAAGTAATCCATAAGAGTTGTGCATAAATCAAATAAAATGTCATACATCTCAACATGGTTTTACATCTTGCGTACAAATGAATTAAAACTAAATATTACACCTTGATCAAAAGGCTTCTCAAGTCGAAATATACAAAAGACATGAACTACAAGTTAAGAAGCATAATCTTCAAGATGCTAACAAAACATGAATCCAAAATATCTTGCAAATAACATCTTAGACGACACCGCCTTCTTGCTCATCACCTACACATATAAGTAGGTGAGCTTAGATACTCAGTGAATGATATAAGTAATAAAGGTTTAAATGAATGATATCCAAGATCTTTATCAAAATAAGTACGTATCATAGCTTGTACAAAATCAAGGGATGAACTAAGTTCATCTATCAAAGTCTTTCAAAGCTTTAAGGGATGCTTACTAGCATTAACATAATACAAGGGATGACATTCATAACAAAACAAGGGAATAATCGACTAGGAATCGATTAGACAAACCCACCCGTACAAGACTGTCGGTGGCAAGGGAGATATCTCAAACAAGGGTACTAGTTGCATTATAGTCCCCTAGCACTAAGGACTTTCTAAGAATGCCATCAAAACAAACATAATACTTGATACAAAAATTAAAGGATAATCATTCATGCTTGATCAAATACTTTTCCAAAATGAAGCAAAGTTTTATTAAAACTTTATAACATAGCTTTATTAAAAATACCACTCACAATAGTTCTTCGGATGTAGGGATTAAAGCAAGAATCCAAGACCTACAAATACATGGCAAAATCCACTGAATGCATTTCAAGAAGATAAGAAGGAATGCCCAAAGATGGTTGTGCAATGCATTCTTAAAACAAGCTTTACATGAATGAAAATGATCTCGGCATTTCTTTCCAAAACCGAGTCAAGACAAAGCAAAACATGTGCTGGGAGTCAAAACACTGTTTTTTTTTCTAGAGAAAAGATGCTGGGTACCAACCAGGTCTCGGAAGGGATGCACAGAGATGATCTAGGCCAAAATGGCCTAGTTGGGTGAACTCAGGAAGTCTTGGCCGATGTCCCACACCTTTTGGCCGAGGTTCCACATCTCTTGGCCGAGGTGTGGTCTCTTAGGCCTAGGTGTGCAGCTGCTTGCCAAGATGTTACAAGGTGCCGGCAAGGGTGTACCATGGTCGGCCTAGGTGTGTGGTGGTCGGCCTAGGTGCACATGCAAGATAGGCTAAGATGCAAGTGATCATGCAAGGTAGGCCAAGGTGAGATATGATGCTTAGCCTAGCTGTGAGGTCTAGGCAAGAGTGGGTCTCAGTGACCACACTTAGGCAAATGAAGTCTGGAAATCTAGATTTCCTCTTGAAGAACATGAAGAATATAAACATGAAGAACATGAATACTAAAATCATAACTTCTTATTCAAAATTTGAGATTTCATGTTATGAGTTCAAAAACATAGACCTGGGTACCCATACTTCAAGATTTCATGAAAACAAACACAAAAACAAGGCTTTTCTTGAAGAACACAAAACATCATTTTCTCTTTCTAAAACCAAACTTTAAATCAATGCATGGCTCATGAATCATGCTAGATCATGCAATGTGATTAGATCAACATAAACAACAACAAGAGTGAGTCAAGAATCTAACCTCAAAACACGGATCTAACGGTTCAAGGTGTGAAGATCAAGCTTGGAAATCTAGTTCTCTCTCTAAGAACTTCTTTCTCTTCTTCCTAGAGCTTCTCTCTCTACAAGGCTAGGATATGGAAAGTGATATGGGTTTCTCAGCTACAATTTGACTTAACCCTTTACTGGGACACGTGGCATCGCCAGATTGGATCTCCTCAAAAAGGTGCTAGAATGAAAAGACAAGAGTATGACAAAGTGTGTATAACAAGTAAAAAGTGGCATGGGCACTCTGACAAGGCAATGATCTCGGATTAGGACATAGGCTTCGGACAAGAAGGTTTCAATGATCTCGGCTGGGAAAGATAACACTTGACCTAGGTGTGCCACACCTTGGCCAAGATGTGCCACACCTCGGCCTAGATGTGCCACACCTCGGCCTAGGTCATACCAGTCTCGGAATAAAAGGTTGCTAGGTTCAAGGATCATGGATCTGAAATGCCTAGATGATTAATCATCTCGGCCTAGATGATACACATCTCGCCCTAGGTGATGCACACCTTGGCCTAGATGATGCAAATCTCGGCCAATATGCCTAGGTGACGGTGGAGGTCAACCAAGGTGGTTCTAAGATGGTCCTAGGTATTGGCGCTCAACAGCCTAGGTGTAAGAGATTCAAAGGTGTGACCTAGGCTTGAGACAGTAAGGATAGATGACCTAGGCTTGAGACAACAAGGAAGGAACAAAGCATGCATATAACACTTAGGCAAAACATGATAGCATCAAGACAAGACAATGACCTTTACCTAGGCAAACAAGTCGAAGTCTGCATGTACAAACTTAACAAGGCAAAATCATATAAATGTTTATGAATATGACTAAAACAAGATGAGGGTTGTTATAGTCTACTCCCCTTAAAGAAGTTTGGTCCCCAAACTTAAGTTACCTTGCCTCGAAAACAACTCCGGATAACGGATTTTCATTTCTTTTTCCATTTCCCATGTAGCATCTTTGCTGTAATGCTCATTCTATTTAATTTTCACCATCGGTATTGACTTATTCCTCAACTGTTTCACTTGCCTATCAACAATTCTTATTGGCTTTTCCTCGTAGCCTAAATCTTCATTAACCACAATCCCAAAATAATCCATCACATGCAGTGGATCCCGAATATACTTCCTCAGTATTGAAACGTGAAATACATTGTGAACTTGACTTAACTCTGGCGGCAAAGCAAGCCTGTAAGCAACGGGGTTAACTCTCTTAAGAATTTCAAATAGCCCAATGTAACGAGGTGCTAACTTACCTTTCTTCCCAAATCTTGAAACTCCTTTTATCGGCGAAACTTTCAAGAATACATGATCCCCAACTTCAAACTCTAACTCTTTTCCTCTTTGGTCGGCATAGCTCTTTTGTCGACTCTGAGCGGTTTTGATTCTTTGCTGAATGAGCTTAATCTTCTTGGTTGTAACTTGAACTAACTAGGGACCAATCAAAGCTTTATCTTCTACTTTGGCCCAACATATCGGTGATTTGCACTTCCTCTCATACAAAGCTTCATACGGCGCCATACCAATAGTAGCTTGGAAACTGTTGTTGTAAGCGAATTCTACTAATGGCAAATGAAATTCCCAACTTCCCTTGAAGTCCAATACACATAACCTAAGCATATCTTCAAGTGTCTGAATCGTTCTCTCTGTTTGCCCATCGGTCTGGGGATGAAATGCTGTGTTAAATCTCAATTCAGTTCCGAATGCTCTTTGTAAGCTTTGCCAAAATCTAGAAATAAATTTCGGATGTCGGTCTGACACAATAGACATCGGCACTCCATGAAGTCTAAACAAAGCAATTCGATCGGCATTAAAGGTAGTTTTAATAGGCAAGAAGTGTGTTGACTTAGTTAATCTTCAATTATGACCCAAATCGAATCTATACCTTTTTGTGTCCTCGGCAACCCAATAACAAAATCCATGAAGATGTGTTCCCATTTTCACTCAGGAATTGACAAAGATTGAAAAAGTCCTGCTAGTCTCTGATGTTCTGCTTTCACTTGTTGACAATATAAACACTGGGATACAAACTCAGCTATTTCTCTTTTCATATTTGGCCACCAAAAAGTTTGCTTCACATCTTGATACATCTTGGTATTTCCTGGATGAACGGAAAATCTGGAACTATGGGCTTCCTGCAAAATTCTCCTTTTCAACTCTGGGACGTCAGTTACGCACAATCTTCCTTCAAACTTAAGTACCTGATTTTCAAAGGTGTATCCTGGTCTTGGCTTAGTGATAATCTCATCAACTACCTTCTTGAAGAATTCATCCTCCATCTGTCTTGTTTTTCCCTCCTCAATAATAGTCGGCTCCACTGAAATCATTGCTAAACATGCCAAATTCCCAACTAACTTCCTGCTCAACGCGTCGGCCACTGAGTTTGCTTTACTTAGGTGATACTAAATCTGCATGTCGTAGTATTTCAATAACTCAAGCCATATTCTTTGTCTCATATTCAATTCATTTTGAGTGAACAAGTACTTTAGACTCTTGTGATCTGTGAAAACTTGACAAGAAACTCCATACACGTAGTGACGCCAAATTTTCAAAGCAAATACTACAGCTGCTAGTTCTAAATCATGGGTAAGATAATTCTTTTCATGGGGTTTCAACTAGCGAGATGCATATGCTATGACTTTATCCCCTTGCATTAATACACAACGTAAACCCTTATGTGAAGCATCACTATAAATCTGAAATTCCTCATTACCTGACGGTAGTACAAGAATCGGTGCTGTGACTAGCCTCGTCTTTAACTCCTGGAAAGCTGATTCTCTATCCTCGGTCCATTCATATGCCACTCCCTTCTGAGTCAATTGTGTCAATGGTACTGCAATCTTTGAAAAGTCCTTCACAAACTTTCTGTAATAACCTGCCAAACCCAGAAAACTACGAACCTCGGACACATTAGTCAGCATCGGCCAGTTTACAATGGCTTCAATTTTGCTAGGATCAACCGAAATACCCTCTTCATTAATCACATGTCCCAAAAATGAGATACTAGGGAGCCAAGACTTGCACTTGCTAAACTTAGCATACAATTTTCTATCTCTCAAAATTTGTAGGGCAAGTCTCAAATGCTTCTCATGCTTACCATTACTCTTGGAATAGATCAATATATCATCAATGAAAACAACTACAAACTCATCTAAGTATGGCTTAAAGACTCTGTTCATCAAATCCATAAATGCTGCAAGAGCAATTGTGACTCCAAAAGGCATTACCAAAAATTCATAGTGGCCATACCTTGTCCGAAAAGCAGTCTTCTCAACATCCTTAGCTTTAACTTTGAGCTGATGGTAGCCCGACCTGAGATCAATTTTAGAAAAGACTTGTGCTCTCTGTAACTGATCAAACAAATCAACAATCCTTGGCAATGGATACTTATTATTAATGGTTACCTTATTCAGTTCTCGGTAATCAATACAAAGACGAAGTGCACCATCCTTTTTCTTAACAAATAAAACTGGCGCTCTGTAGACGTCCCCGAACGTCCCGGGAGGGAATCCCCCGTTTTGTTCATTTGGGCTCACTACAGTTCAGGACTCAATGTCACAGTCCTGTATCTAATCTCGCAGAGTGCAATGCAAGACCGATGAATCATCAAAGAGTCCAAATTTGGCAAATCGTTTTTGAAAATAGATTTTTTTGAAAGAAGTGCCAAACATGGACTGCTTTGTCAGATACAGAGTCGCCACCTAAATATTTTATTTTGGGGGAATTTAGGAAACCCTGACTCGTTTGCCTAAGGCCACGTGTCCGTCATCACCAAAGTTGCCTCGGCTCGGGAACTTGGGTACGATTGGGGAAGGTCACTTCGTGAGCACCCCCGCTCGCCCGATCAAAGATCGGCCTCTACTAACCATGATATCGAGTTTTGAAAACATTACGCGTTCTTATTCCGGTTATTAGCCTAGATTTACTATGTGATGCGCACAGCATACAAATATACACCGGATCGCCTGAATTGGAACAAAACATCTCATGTTTGTTTTTTGAAAAGCGGTTTGATGGTGCTACTTGCAAGTAGGCTAAGACGTGGATTTGCCACCTTCAGGTGGGCTTTAGAAAACGAGATGATTTGCCATTATCTAGTGGGCTTAAAACTCACAGTCAATGCATTGTTCCAATCCAAATAACCCAACCTTCACCCACAGGCATTCAGGCAGATATATCACATAAGCACATAGCCTCATGGTAAGCATGCTAATATGGCAACACTCACACGCATGCAAGATGCTAAAGCATAAGAGCTTACCTAGTACTCCAAGTCAAAACAGAAGCTATGTTAGAAATCCATGCATGAATCCTAACTATGCTGAGATGCCTAATGCAACACATGCAAGAATACAACTACAATAGGCTCGGCTATTCTAAAGATGGCATGTGAAATGCTACAACTAACAAGTATTCAACTCGGAATTGAAATACAATGCAGTTAGTATGATGCGCCGAGCCGATGCATGCAAGACAGATGAATGGATGCAAACATGCAAGTATAAGTATGCTAATTGAAACATGCCCTAATCTAACCATCATAAGCTGGTAAATAAAAGGGAGAAAGACGTGGGGTTGGAAGACATACATCACACACACGCACACTTATTACAATTGTGCCCTCGCTCGGGGGGTCCGAATAAATAATACAAGTGTAGACACCCCATTTTTGACCGACCTTAAGACTCAGACGTCACCGGTTGAGCGCTCGGTGATGTTGCATACTGTGCTCGTTCAGAAGTCTCAGAGTCGCGGCCGCGTGCCCTGCCTCCGGACCTCCGAACCATCTTCTGTGCCTTGTCTCGGTTTGCGAACCAGACTCGGTTTTCTCTGTTTTCTTTCCTAAAGGAAGGGAGTGGTCCCGTAGATTATCTCCCGGTGGCCGTGAGCTACATTTCGTGGCCGTAGGCCATTTTGCCCATTTCGGAGCCCGGTTCCCGGTTTTCGGGGCCGTTAGGCCGTGTGCCTCGGCTCGGGACCGCCCAACCATCTCCGCTTTCTCCGATTTCTGGCGGAGACCTCTGTTTTAATGTTCCGAGGAACACTGGGGCCCCTGATGCCCACCTCGCAGCCGAACACCACTTCCGGTGCCCGGCGACCCTTTTTCGGGACCCCGAACTCCGTGATTTGGGCCCCGAGCATTCATTTTGCATCAGCCTTCTCCGGTTTTTAGCGGAGACCTCTGTTTTAATATTCCGAGGAACCCTGGGGCCCCTGATGCCCACTTCGTGGTTGTGTGCCACTTCCGGTACCTGTAGCCGGTTTTCGGGACCCCAAACTGCGTGTTTTGGTCCCGAGCATTCATTTCGCATCCATTTGCTCCGGTTTTTGGCAGGTATCTCTGTTTCGTCATTCCAGAGGACACTGGAGTCGCAGATACCCACTTCGCTGCTGAACACCACTTCCGGCACCTGCAGCCCATTTCCGGGATCCCGATTTGCTCGGTTTTGGCCCCGAACATTCATTTCTCATTAGTTTTTGTTCAAACTTGGCAGGTACCTCTGTTTCAACATCAGGAAGATCACTGGGGGGTGAGAAGCCAGCAATTATCCCAGATAACCAGTTTCGCTCCTCCAGAGCCCGTTTTGCTCACTTCCGGGCCAATGTTGAACACCCTAGGGGCATTTTCTTCCAACCAAAGCTACATATCTGTGATGAGAGCATCTGGGAGGACACTTTGGTATGGTGGTCGGCCAGCAATTCATGGTTTCATTTTTGGGCCTCTCCTTCAAGCTCTATGTTGTGACTCTTGGTTCAATGTTGCCAAATTCAAACCTTGGATTCTTGTTCTACACATCTTGGAGGACACTTTGGCATAGTGGTCGGCCAGAAATTCATGGTTTCATTTTTGGACCTCTCCTTCAAGCTCTATGTTGTGGCTCCTGCTTCAGAGTTGCCAGATTTCAACCATGGGGCCTTGTTCTACACACCTTGGAGGACACCTTTCTATACTGGTCGGCCAGAAAATCTCCTGTTCATTTTCTTGGGGTGGCCGGCCGGCCATGTAGGGTGGCTGGCCGGCCATGGAGGGTGGCTGGCCGGCCACCTTGCAAAAAAATACCTGGCCGGCCAGATTCTTGCTTTCCAGCCTGTCCCAGCTGTCCGGATATCTTTCAGCATATCCCGGGGCATCCGGGGATATTTCGGGAGGGAAAGATTGGGTGCTTTCCCTCCCCTTTTACACCCCATTTTCTTGCCTATTTGAAGGGCCCTCCCTCTCCTTCTTCAAGGTTGGAAAATTTTCCTTGAAGAATACATCTCCAAATTCCTCCATTTCCTTAGCTCAAAACTCCAAAAAAGCTTCAAGTGTCAAGGCCATTTCTTCACCAACCCTTAGCTCCACCATCAACACTACCACTCCAGCAGCTAGGAAGTGAATTTCAGAGGTTGAGAAGCTACAAATCAAGGCCAAGAATCAAAGAAAGACAAGTCTTCAAGGGTGAGTATTCAAAACTAACTTTTGGGGCTTTTTCTTGGTTCATTTTTATACTCTAATTGGTTGAGAATTGGGGCTCCGACCCCTACTTCTTTTGTGCTTAAAATGAGCCCCTCTACAACTTTGTAGAAGGGCTCAACCTCATTTGGTGTTTGTATACACTAGTTCCTTCAATATTCTTCAAGTTGGTAACATTTTTGCATGCTAAAATTGACCTATTTGTGTTGGTTTTTAGGGGTCCAACCCCTACTGCTTTCTTGCTTGTTTTGAGCCCCTCTACAACATTGTAGAGAGGCTCAACCCCATTTGGTGCTTGTATATATCACCTCCTTCAATATTCATCAAGTGTGCCACCTTTTTGCATACAATTTTGACCTATCTCTATTTGTTTTTGGGGCTTCGACCCCTACTGACTTTGGTCTTATTTTGACCCCCTTTACATATTCCGTGAAGAAAGTTTTGTCATTTGGTGTGTGCATTGCATGTCTCTTGTTATAGCATATTTGGAGCCTATTTTTGCATGGATCTTTTAGCATGTTTGTGTTCTGATTTTGAGGATGTCATCTTCTGCATATATGCTTATTTTTAGCTAATCTTCAATGTTGTAGAAGAAAGTTTGTCCATTTGGGGTTTGCATATATCACTTGTCTCAATACCCCTCTTTTGGCCACTAACTTTGCATGCTTTGTTTGATCTATCTATGCTTGCATTTAGGCCATGTTTATTACTGAAAATATTCCATTTTTGGGACTGTCTTGCTACTGTTCTTGCTTCCATGATCATATTTTGCATGTATAACATGGCTATAGGCCATTTCGGGGCTTAATTTCACATTTTCGGGATGAATGCATGCTTCGAGTGCCTTTTCGAATTGTTTCGGGGCTGTTTTCCCCTTCATTTAAGTGCTGAAATTCCATTGCCATGCTTGCATATCATTTCCCATGCCATTTGTATCATTTTTGCATTGCCTCGGTTTGCGTGCCAATGGGCACGCACTTCGGGGCACCTCATTTTTATCATTCCGGCGGCCTATGTGAGTGAGCTGAGGCCCTCTCATGTTGGCGTAAGCCCAATTCGCATTTTCATGCTTGTATGCCATCGCCTCGGTTTGCGTGCCCGTGTGCACGCATTTCGAGGCACTTTGTCTTTATCCGACGGCATCCTATGTGAGTGAGCTGAGGCCCTCTCATGTTGGTGTAAGCCCATCGTTGCATTCCGTATGCCATTTCATCGCATATCATCGCCTCGGTTTGCGTGCCTGTGGGCGCGCATTTCGAGGCACTTCGGTTTTATCCGATTTGCATTCCATACCATCGCCTCGGTTCGCGTGCCCGTGTGACACGCATTTCGAGGCACTTTGGTTTTATCCGATTTTCTCATTTTATCATTGCCTCGGTTCGCGTGCCCGTGTGACACGCATTTCGAGGCACTTCGGTTTTATCCGATCTTGCATCGCACATCATCGCCTCGGTTTGCGTGCCTGTGGGCGCGCATTTCGAGGCACTTCGGTTTTATCCGACTTGCACTTCATATCATCGCCTCGGTTTGCGTGCCTGTGGGCGCGCATTTCGAGGCACTTCGGTTTTATCCGACTTGCACTTCATATCATCGCCTCGATTTGCGTGCCTGTGGGCGCGCATTTCGAGGCACTCTGTTTTATCCGGTTTGCATTGCGTATGCCTCTGCCTCGGTTTGCGTGCCTGTGGGCACGCATTTCGAGGCACTTCAGTTTTATCGTATTCACATTTCATCATTGCCTCGGTTTGCGCGCCAGTGGGCACGCATTTCGAGGCACCTCATTCTTATCATTCCGGCATCCCGTGTGAGTGTGGCTGAGGCCCTCTCATATTGGTGTAAGCCCATCATCGCATTTCGTGCCTTTATATCATCGCCTTGGTTTGCGTGCCAGTGGGCACGCATTTAGAGGCATCTCATTTTCACAGCATTGCGTATGCTAGGGTTGTATGTTAGTTGCATTTCATGCATATCATGCATATTGCACGGGAAACGAGGCGTATTCTGTACTCCGAGTACCGGAACGTGTCTCAATTCCCAAGTCACCGACACTCCGGATTACCCATGATGGAGTTAGGTTTTCATTGTAGCATTCATCTGCATTCATCCCATATTGAGTTGTGCAATCCGATTCCTCGGCCATCATGCATCGAGATGCGTGATTGGTGGCACGAGGATCGAGGCATGCATATATTTGTGAAATACACTGCTGTGCCCTTTTCCTGCTCTCTGTTGCAGCAAAATCCAGAATCAGCAAATTTTCGGAGTCCGGCGCGCATTTCGAGAAAAATTGCAAACAGAGGCTAATCAGGGCATCCCAGTGGATTTCCGCGCCAGGCAGCCCAACAGGCGGCATCTATCAGAGCAAGGCAGTCCCTGGCCTGCGTGCCAGTTTTACTTTTCTGTAATTAATTTGTTAATTAATTAGAAATCTGTATATTTATTCGGACTGTATATTCTTTTATTTCAGACTGTATTATTTATTCGGACCCTCTGCGCGAGGGCAATGTTGTAATAAGGGTGGGTGAGTGTGATGTATGTCTTCCAACCCCCATTTCTTTCTCCCTTTTATTTACCCGCTTTGGATGGTTAGATATAGGGCATATTTCAATTAGCATACAGTATGATAGCATGTTTGCATCATTCATCTGTTTTGCATGCACCGGGCTCGGCGCATCATACAAACTGCATTTGTATTTCAATTCTAAGTTGAATACATGATACTTGTTGCATTTCACATGCCATGTTTAGAATAGCCGAGCCTGCCATCTTAGTTGCATCTTGCATGTGTTGCATTAGGCAAATCTGTATATTTTAGGATCATGCATGATTTCTAATTAGCTTCTTGTTTTGGCTTGGAGTACTCGGTGAGTTTTTATGCTTTAGCATCCTTGCATGCGTGTAAGTGTTGCCATGATAGCATGCTTGCCATGAGGCTATTTGCTTATGTGATATAACTGCCTTGAATGCCTGTGGGTGGAGGTTGAGTTATCCGGACTGGGACAAATCATTGACTGTTTGTTTTAAGCCCACTAGATAGTGGCAAAATCATTGTTTTACTAAGCCCACCTGAGGGTGGCAAATCCACATCTTAAGCCTACTTGCGGGTAGCAAACCATTTTCAAACAAACAAACATGAAATGTTTTGTTCCAATTCAGACGACCCAGTCTATACTTATTTGCTGCGAGCATCACATAGTAACCTAGGCTAATAATCGGAATAAGAACTCACAATGTTTTCAAAAACAGATATCATGGTTAGTAGAGGCCGGTCTTTGACCGGGCGAGAGGGGGTGCTCACGATGTGACCTTCCCTAATCGTACCCGAGTTCCCGAGCCAACTTTGGTGATGACGGACACGTGGCCTTTTGGCACCGAGTCAGGGTTTCCTAAATTTCCCATTTAAAAAATATTTAGGTGGCGACTCTGTTATCTGGCAAAGCAGTCCATGTTTGGCACTTCTTTCAAAAAATCAGTTTTCTCAAAACGATTTGCCGGATTTGGACTCTTTGGTTCGAGATTGAGAACCGCAACAAAAATCGAGTCCGAGCTGTAGCGAGGTCCCCCCGCGGGCGTTGTTACAGTTTCTGGCGACTCTGCTGGGGAATTTAGAGAACTTGACTCGAACTCATGATATCTGCTTTTGACTACACTTGTGTGTTTCTTTGCATTGCATTTGCATTGGTGCGCCTAGGACACTGTGTTTGCCATATGCCATTCCCGAACGATTTGCCGGAGGCTTGTCTTGTCAAGTCATGTCCGTAAGGCTGATCGGCTCTGGGCTCTGACAGCATGGGAACACAAACCCCGGTTTTACCGGGGCACCCTTTTTGACCATTCGACCTAGTGCATATTCGGATCCATAGTGACCATTCCAAACTAGGACAGGTTGCTTACCCGTTTATAGGTTGTTTGAAGCCGCTGCGTGCGTAGTGAAACCCTAGCTCCTGACAAAATAGGACAGGGAAACCCTACCCCAACATAGGGGTGTTTTGGCTCTCACTTATCTGTTATGTGCTTGTTAGAGTGTGCCTCTACAGGGAATGCATGTATCAGTATGAGTTTGGGCATCAGGCCTGCGGGCATCAGTTTTTGAATTTGGGAATCAGGCCTGCGGGCATTATCCAGTATTTGGGAATCAGTTGTCCGCGGATATCAGATTCAGTTTATCAGAACAGTGATACAGGAATATTGACCAGTATTTGAGGACAGTGTATAGCCAGCTTACCAACTGTGTGTTGTTGTATACCCGACTGTGTGTGGTGTATTCAATTTAAGCCGTTATGCTGCCCGTTTTATTTCTGGTTATTTATTTCTTTTCCGCTTTATTTATCTTTTTGCTAGGGCAGTCTGTAGCACAATTGCTTCTGAACCAGTCGATACTCCCCAAGCAATTTGGACACGCGGTCGCCGACTCAACCGATCCGAGGATCTAGTTGACGGACATCCAGTGTTTCACTCGCTACCCCCTGTTATCAGAAGAAGGCCGAGGAGGCGCAGTCCGTCAGAACAAAGATTACTGAGACAGCAGTCTGTTTTAGTAGCAAATAGTCGGGTTGAGCTTCCTGTTTCTGCTATAGAGATACGCCTGCCGGTTCTTCAAATGGAACAACAGAATACAGCTATGGAGGCGATGATGCGCCAAATGACTGAAAGCATGAAGCAAATGCAAGATGATGCTCTCCGCCAGGCGGAATTTTCCAGACAACAGGCCGCTGTCATGGCCCAACAGTCTGAGTTGATCACCAGATTACAACAGCAGAACGCAGCGTCTGCCTCAAATCAGGCTCCCCCTCCACCCGGGGCCCCATTACCTGAACAACTACCTGCTGGCCAGAATGCCCCTCCAAACCCGCAAAATGCCCAGGCTGCCCAGAATACCCTCCCGAATCAACAGAACATTCTGCCAAACCCCCCAAACATGCAAGAGGACACGGGTCTTCCAACGGGGCTGGCTCCGCCCCCGCTTCTACCACAACTGTCCAAAAACATTACACCTAACCATCCGGACTCTCCATTTGAGTTCGAGGTAGACCAGACAGCTCTGAAATTGAGCAAGTTGGAGAAGCTCTTTAAGAAGTCTCAAGGGGTGAAGGCCATCCCAGATATTGAAGACGGCTATACTGATGTAGCCGTGACATTGCCGGAGAGATTTAAGATGCCCCAGATCGATCGCTTTGATGGATCCGGGGACCCTATGGTTCACCTCCGGCTATTCTCAGACGTTCTAAGACCAATGGGCCTAACCCGACCGCAAAAGCTTTCTTTGTTCGGTCGGACCCTGTCGGGTGTGGCATCCACTTGGTATTCAAAGCTGGAAGATCAGGTGAAAATAAACTGGGATGAGATGGCTGAGGCCTTCCTTGCACAATATTCGTACAACACGCAGATCGAGATCACAACTCGTGATCTCGAGACAACGAGGCAGGAGCCCAAGGAATCTTTCTCTGACTTTGTGACCCGGTGGAGGGCGAAGGCATCGATGATGACCTTAAGGCCAACAGACAGAGATCAAATACGGATGATTGTGCGCAATCTCCAGCCGGCATTAATGAAGAAGATGATTGTAGTTCCCTTCCCCACTTTCGCAGATCTGCATGATATGGGGATGCAAATAGAGGATGCGATGAAACAGGGTCTGTTTGACCAAGATCGGGATCAGCCCCGGAGAACATTCAACCGTGGTAATAATGCGGGCCCGAGTGGCTCTTCCAATACCAGAACTTCAGAGGTCGGAATGGTCACCACCACTCCCCTTCCCCAACCAAGGTCCGCAGCGGCCACACCTTTTTCTGATGCCTCTGGGAGCAGTAATCAAGGCCCAAGATACCAACCCAGGGGTCAACGAACCTTCTCCCCGCTCTATATGCCATTGTCCAAGGTCCTCGGGGTCCTAGTCAGAAAGGGGCACCTGAAACCCTTGGAACCGAGGCCTCTACCGAATCCACTCCCCCCTTCCCATAACCCAGCCAAATATTGCCAATACCACCAACAGCATGGTCATGACACCGACCAATGCTACAGGCTGCGTCATGAGGTTCAGGACCTCATTGACAAAAACATCATCCTACCTCCCCAAGGACCCAACGTCACAAACAACCCACTCCCCAAACACAACCAAGATCCACCAAAAAGAGTCAACCTCATCCACACTGGGGTCGCTTCATATGATCCCAGTATCTATATCACATCCTCCCACCTACCCAAGCCAGAGGTGATCCTCCCTGATAGCACGGACTTGTGCATGATGGACACCTCTACACCCCAACCCGAGCTGAAGGTGGTGACCACCGAGAATGGAACGGGGCAGGCTTCCGAGGAGAGCGAAACTGAGTCTGGGATGGAGCAAACTGAGAATTTAACTGGCAGAGCTAATGGTCCGAGTGGGTATATCTTGTCAGTGAGCCAACCAAAGCTGAGTGCAGGGCTGTTGCCAGGGGTTGAATTGTGTATGATCCGGGGGGATAAACTTGAATCAGCAGGGGGTGATCTGACTACGGTGGAAGAAGACTTCGCCAACCTTCAAACCTGCGAGCAGGAGTCAGGGAATGCATCGATTAACTGGTTCGAAGATGAGGAGTCAGCAGAAGTCGTCGGGTGGTTGGATGATCAGCCTGATGTTGTACCATTTGTGGCCGGAAGGGCCGAGGATCAGATTACATTGCCGGAGAGCGCCGGTACGAAGAATTTCGCTCAGGAACAGAACATTTTGAGAACCGCACAGCTGCTACTGGAGGAACAAGAAAAGAGATGGGACTCTGAGAGAGCCCGAAAAGCGAAGAACCATGAGGAAGTCGAGAGTGCTGTGGGCACGAAAACTGAACATGCTGTGAGCATGAGGAATGAAAATACCGAGAGCACAAACAAGCCGGAACCAGACAGATGCCTGTTAGATGCTAATGGAATGTGGTGGGAAGATGACGACTTGTATCTTGCCCACACGGACGAAGACTGGGCAGGTGGCCAACCAGACAGTACCTGGTACCTCGAAGAGGTGGACCACATGACGAGAAGTGGGCGGTATTTCAAGCCCCCACACCTTGATCAGCCCGAGGCATCAGGGAAAGATAAGGAGGCAGAAAAACAGAAAGAGAAGCAAGTGGAAGAAGAGGCTGTACTGAAGCAGCTAAAGAAAATACAAGCAGACATCTCCATCTGGGGACTGCTTATGGCTTCAAGGGTGCACCGGCAGGCTGTTTTATCTGCCATGGACAGAGCTAAACTCTCCATTGAAACTACGCCAGAACAGTTAGTTGGGTTGGTCTTTCCGGGAGGAGGTTCCCCGGCGTTGACCTTTTCGGACAAAGAACTGCCGCCTGAGGGCGTGGATCATAACAGACCTCTCTACATCTCTGTAGAATGCAGGGACAAGTGGATTCCGGTGGTGCTTGTTGACACCGGGTCCGCTATCAATGTTTGCCCGGCCAGAACGGCGTATGCAATTGGGTTAAAGCCTGCGGACTTCACGCCCACTACTCAAGTAATCAGAGCATATGACAATACAAGCAGGGATGTCCTGGGGACAGTAAAAATCCAAACCAAGATTGGGCCCGGGCAACACGAAGTAGATTTTCATGTCTTGGAGGTCCCTGCATCTTTCAACATGCTTTTGGGGCGACCCTGGTTGCATCAAGTGAAGGCCGTCTCATCTACTCTACATCAAATGGTGAAGTACCCCTACGGAAAGGGAGTAGCCATTGTTTTTGGGAATTCGTCAATCCATCCCCCTCCGGAGGTATCTACGCCAGTCCTTGAGATTGAACACGGCATGGAGGATCTGTTCATATCGGGATTTACTTTGGCTGAGGCCCGGGTAGTACAGAATATCATGGCTGTGAATGAGGGTTTGTATGTCAGCGCTCAAGCCGTATACCTCATGAACAAGCTACAGCATATCCCTGGGATGGGATTGGGAAGAAGCGGCTGGAAAGGCGTTGCAGCGTTGGCCGAAGTGCCACATAATCCACATACCTTTGGATTGGGTTATCTGCCCACCAAAGAAGATTGGGCAAGGAAAGGAAAGGAAATGGCTAGCAGAGCCAGAGCAAAGCAGGCTGGGAAGCCTTTTGATTTAATGCACAGGCCCATCTGGGGTACCCTGAACGGACGCTTTGTCCGGGAGGGGGAAGATTTTCCATTCTGTGGCTTCCCAGAGCCATGGTTAAACGCGGAGAGGAAGCGCGTGCCAGGCTTCGAAATCTTCTTCGACCTGCAACTATCCGGGGATGACGTTGCCACAGAGCAGACAGACCCAACAACTGAGGCTGAGCAGAATAAGGCAGGGGAGCCTGAGGGCACTGAATTGGAAATGGGGGTAGCACTGGCAAGTCTCCTCTCTGATCCTCTGATCGACCAAGATTGCTTGGGGAATAACGCCGTGGTTTCCATGATTGGGAATGAAATGGCCGTGAGCCAACCAGCGGCTATTTTGGACGCATCGATCGCACCTTCCCTCACTTGGCAGTATGAAGAGGGATTCTTATCCAGCAGTTCCGGGTCAGGTAGTGAGCCGGAATCTGATTCCACCGAGTTTTCTGAGTCGGAATCAGGTTCCAGCTCGACTGAGTCTGAGTCTGGTACTCCTGGGGGTGTCAACCCGGATGCCAAAGTCCTGTCCAGGTCGTCTTTTTCCTTTTCTTTTGAGTCTGTTGTAACGGAAGAATTGGACGATTTGGATGAACTTAATGAGAATGAGGTGAATGTGGTTTCCGAGTACTTCTCTGTGCCCCTAATTTATTGCTTAAATCAGGACTTTCAAAATTTTGATCAAAACGACGAGGACGAAGTTCCTCCGGTTTTACAACGACTAATTGAGCAAGAGCAAGAGAGGTTTGTTAAGCCCTTAACGGATGAAATCATTTCTGTAAATATTGGTACTGAGGAGGACCCGCGGCTGGTCCAGATCGGGTCCACGCTGTCTTCAGAGGAACGCGAGCGCTTAGTCGCTTTATTAAAAGATTTCAAAGATGTTTTCGCGTGGTCCTACGAAGACATGCCTGGGATCGATCCTGAGATTGTACAGCATCGGATCCCCCTTGACCCCGAGGCCCGACCTGTCAAACAGAAGCTCAGAAGGATCCGCCCGGATTGGGCTCTTAAGATCAAGGAAGAGGTCACCAAGCAAATTGACGCAGGCTTCCTGCTAGTCTCTGAATATCCGACTTGGCTGGCCAATATAGTTCCGGTGCCAAAGAAAGATGGCAAGATCCGGGTGTGCGTAGACTTCAGGGATTTAAACCGAGCCAGTCCGAAGGACGATTTTCCCCTACCGCACATCGATGAGTTAGTGGACTTCACAGCAGGGCACGCTTTGCTCTCATTCATGGATGGCTTTTCAGGATATAATCAGATAGTGATGGCGCCGGAGGACAGAGAAAAGACTGCATTCACCACCCCGTGGGGGACATACTGCTATCGGGTCATGCCGTTTGGGTTGAAGAATGCTGGGGCTACTTATCAACGGGCCGCGACCACAATACTACATGATATGATCCACAAAGAGGTTGAGGTGTATGTGGACGACATGATTGTCAAGTCCAAGGAAAGAGAGGGCCACTACGCCGCCTTGCGCAAGTTTTTCCAAAGGATCAGAGAATTCAGGTTGCGGTTAAACCCTCAGAAATGTACATTTGGTGTTACAGCGGGAAAAATGCTGGGGTTTCTGATTACACAAAGGGGCATCGAGGTCGACCCTTCCAAAATCAAGGCCATCCTAGAAATGCCCCCACCAAGGACTGAAAAGGAGGTGCGCGGCTTTCTGGGTAAAGTGCAATTCATAAGACGGTTTATCTCAAAACTAACCTTGACTTGTGAACCACTTTTTGGCCTCCTGAAGAAAGGAAAGAAGTTCCAATGGGACGGCCGATGTCAAGCTGCATTTGAACAGATTAAAGAGTATCTACAGAACCCGCCCGTTTTATCACCACCAGAACCGGGGAAACCGTTGATTTTGTATCTATCAGTGACTGAAACCACAATGGGCTGCATGCTTGCACAAGAATCTGAAGATAAGGTGGAGAAAGCCATTTACTATTTGAGCAAGAAAATGCTGGAATATGAGACCCGATATACACCACTGGAAAAGGCTTGCTTAGCCCTGGTATGGGCTACCAGGAAGCTGCGGCACTACCTGTTAGCTCACTCTGTAATGCTGGTTTCACGACTCGATCCCATCAAATATCTTTTCGAGAAACCAGCGCTTACGGGTAAGCTAGCTCGCTGGTTGCTGTTGCTCTCCGAGTTTGATCTCACATATGTGACGCGCAAGTCAGTAAAAGGAAGAGCAGTGGCAGAGTTCCTTGCCGACCACCCGGTTGAGGGGGATGAAGCAGTTGAGTATTTATTCCCAGATGAATCAATTTTGCATATCGACGAGGAAACTTGGACAATGTACTTTGACGGAGCGTCAAATCAACATGGGTATGGGATAGGAGTGTTGCTGATAGCACCCGACAATTCCCGTATCCCTCTAGCCTTCAAACTCCGGTTCAAAGTCTCAAATAATGAAGCAGAATATGAGGCGTGCATCGCTGGTTTAGAAGCAGCCCTGGAACTAGGGGCAAGGCGGCTGGACGTCATTGGGGACTCGAACCTTGTTGTGTCTCAAGCTAAAGGAGACTGGAAAGTAAAAGAAGAAAATATGATAATGTATCACCAGACCTTGGACTTGCTGATTCCTCGGTTTGAAAAGTTAAACTTCGCTCATCTACTAAGAGAGAACAACAAGTTCGCAGACGCCTTAGCAACTCTATCATCAATGATAGACATCCCGTGTGGAGTCCGAATGCGTCCAGTCATCATCGACCAGAAATTTGTACCTGCTTATGAGTCGATTGCAACCATAGATGAAGTTCAGGACGAACACCCTTGGTACTACGATATCTGGAATTTCTTGGAGAAAGAAACATACCCGCCAGGGGTAAATGCCAAAGACAAGAGGGCAATTAGGAGAATGTCGGTTCAGTTCATTATCTGTGGGGGTAAGCTGTATAGAAGAGGTCATCTGGGAATGCATAAACTGTGTGTGGATGCAGAAGAGTCAAAGCGTCTGATGGAAGCCATCCACGGGGGTGAATGTGGTGCACATATGAATGGGGTGATGTTGGCACGGAAGATCCTTAGACAAGGTTATTATTGGTCCACCATGGAGGAGGATTGTATTGGTTTCGTCCGGCGATGCCACAAATGTCAGATTCATGCAAATCGCATGAACATTCCGCCGTCAAAGCTGTATAACATGACTTCACCATGGCCATTTTCTGTCTGGGGAATTGATGTAATTGGAGCTGTTACGCCGAAGGGGTCGAATGGGCATGAGTTCATCTTGGTAGCGATAGATTATTTTACAAAGTGGGTTGAGGCCCAATCCTACGCAGTGTTGAAAGCTTCACACGTTGCGAAATTCATCAGAAACAACATTATCTGTCGCTATGGAGTCCCAAATGAAATAGTTTCTGACAATGGTTCCCACTTCAAGAAGGAGGTGATTGATTTGTTGGAGAAATACAATGTGGCTTTTCATAAGTCGTCTACCTATCGGCCACAAACCAACGGGGCAGTTGAGGCCGCCAACAAGAACATCAAGCGCATACTACAGAAGATGGTGGAAACCTATCGGGATTGGCCAGATAAGCTGCCGTTTGCTCTGTGGGGCTACAGGACTTCGATCAGAACTTCAACTGGGGCGACTCCGTATTCATTAGTTTATGGGATGGAGGCCGTTCTACCTATTGAGATTGAGGTCCCATCTTTGCGAGTGTTGGCCGAGTGCCAGATAGCCGAAGCAGATTGGCAGCAAAACAGATTTGAGGAACTCATGCTTTTCGATGAAAGAAGGTTGAAGGCACTGTACCATGTTCAGGGTTATCAACGCAGAATCGCCCGGGCTTTCAACAAGAAGGTTAAATCCAGGAATTTGAAAGAAGGAGATTTAGTACTCAAGGACAACCGAGCTCCTATCCACGACCCAAGGGGCAAGTTCAGACCTAATTGGACTGGTCCTTACATCATCAAGTCAATCTGGTCAGGTGGAGCTGTGGTTCTGATGGATCTAGATGGCTTGGAGTTTTCCCAACCGATCAATATGGACAAGTTGAAGAAATACTACCCCTGAGAGGCTCGCTAGGCCGAAAACCCGAAAGGGCGACCTAGGCAAAACTCAGAGCACAAAAAAATTTTGAAATTATAAAAACTGAGCTCGCAAGGTTGAAAACCCGCAAAGGGCGGCCTTGGCAAAAGTTAGAGCGCAAAAGGAGAGCAAAAATACCCGAGCGAACCTAAGCCTGAACTACGTAAGGCTTGATTCCCATCTTTGGGATACGTAGGCAGCTTCATCTTGAAGTTCAGTCACAATCTTTTCCCCGATCAACTTTGCCCATTTTGATCATCTCAGTCATCTTTGTTCATCAGCATCTGTTGTGATCTCCGGTACAGTTCTATTCAAACTAGGGGCAACTTTCCGTTGCGGTGAAGTGCTGCGGCATCATTCAAACTAGGGGCAACTTTCCAGTTGCTAGGATCCGGGGTTGTGCATCTCAGTGGCAGATCTCAGGCGTGTCCAGTTCTGATCCATATCGAAAATAGTTTTGAAAAGTTTTAATAAAAGTTGGCTTTGTTCAAATTAATCTTCTTACAACTAAGACCATTTTTGGACCAAAGCGGAAAATTTTCAGTACCCCAACCTTCAATTTCATTGATTTCAAAAACAGAGTTCTGTTGCTCTTGCATACAATTGAAGTTGCTTTTTTTTTTTTATTACATTCATAACGAAAACTTGAAAGTACTAATAAAGCAATAAATCTGGGGCACAGTCCAGTCAGGTGTCCCTGCGCCCCCTCCCAGAGCTAGTCGAAGCCTCTGATGCCAACTTGGGCCCAACTTGTGCTCCTTCGTTGAGCCAATCCCAGCGCTCATCAGACCAAGTGCAACTGAAGACAGGGGCAGGGGCCAGAAGCCCTCTAACTCTCCAAGCAATGCGGTCTGCTGATAAATTGCACATCCGTTCAAACCACCAGCTCCCATCAGGAGCATTGACTAGGCGTTGCCGAAAGAAGTAGCTGCGGGCTGAATAAGCAGGGCAAGAGTCCACAACTTGCAACTTATCCATCAACCTTATCTGGGGAGGGATGAAAAATGAGAGATTAAAGAATAGAGAGATGTGCGATGAGAGAAAAGTGAGATAGGGGTTTTGTGAGAAAAATCGAGCCCGAGGACCGAGTGATGTGAGTGAACATATATGTGAGCTTGGATGGGAAACATTACCTGTAGCAGTAGTGGACTCCCTGCAAATCTGGTTGTCTCCCGGCAGTAGAAGGCATCCAGGCCTATCAATTTTGGATACATTCCATTCTCCAGAAAGTCCATCCAAAGTACGTCGTGCTACATTTTTGCTTATCGAGTTGTTGTTTTTGCTTATTGAGTTGTAAGTTTTGTCGAGCTGTCGCATTTTGTGTTTTGAGTTGTTACCCTTTTGATTACACAATTTTTGTTAAGTCTTGTCGATTGAGTCGTTAACATTGTTGTATTTTGTTTATTGAGTTGTAAACTTGCTAAGATTCTGTTTTATTTCTTAGTGAGTCAATTTGTTCTTATTTGTTGCGTCGGTTCACCACCTGACCCGGTAATACATGAGGCACATTTTCATTCAATTCCATTTTGTGCGAAATAATGCGATGCGATGCTAAGAATTTCAAATACAACGTCTTTTCAAAAGCTGTTTCATTTCATCATGTTTTACAACAAAGTAAAGGTACAAGTTTTACAGAAAATAAAACTGCCTAACAATGTGCAAAGTGCTACAAACTACTAGCTAAAAAGTAGAATAAAGCAGGAAATAACATCAGTGCCCTCGGGAGCGGGAATGGGGAGGCCCTCTCATCCTCTTCTGCGGGATAATCTCAACCTCATCATCACCATTTGAATCGGAGCTGTCGTCCTCCGGATCCCCCTCAGGCTCGTCTCCACTCCCGGAACCAAGACCGGAGCCTCCCCCCCCAGGAGATGTGTCTGACACATGATCTGCGACCTCCTCCTCGTCGTCCTCAACAATGGGTGCCCTGCGTCTGCGAGACGACCCTCCTCCTCGAGCTCCTCGGTGAGGCCGAGATGGCCCAGCTCCTCCGAGGCCCAGTACCTCTACCTCTCTGAAAAGGGCCGGGAGGCCCACCTTGTGTCGGAGCATAGACTGGAGGCATCTGAAAATGCAAAGTGCAATACATCAGTTCAAACATAAAAAGCAAGTGCAAGTACAGTATGGGAGTGGGGTGTGTGCTAGATGTGTTCTACACAGCCTATCAGTGCAATGGAATGTTTAAAGCCAGAGCGTTAACAGAAATATGATAAGTGCAAGAAAGATGAAGGGTACCTGGAAGCCCATGATGGACATCTGTGCCTCTCTGCACAGGACCATCCCCTCGAGTGAGGCCACCACTCCGAGCATCTGATCTATGTAATCCCGAGGTGGCTGCAGATACAAGCTCAATTCATCAATTGATAAGCAACTGTCAAAATGTCTGTGTGACAAATGAAAAATGGCAGAACATACCGGTGGTGAGTCAGGATCACTGACGTATCTGTGACCAGGCGCCGGAGGCTCCATGGGGATCGAAATCGGGGAGGTAGCCCCATACTGCCAACACGTCAACTCAGTCGGCATCTCTGGCCATCCAGGGTGATCAAGAGTCGGAGGGATCGGAGGAATCGAACTGCCTCTACCTCTAGATGTGCCAGCCCTGCTAGAAGAAGGGATGTCTGTAGCACGAGCGTGACTCGAAGATGGTGCGCCAGCGGGCCTCCGTGCCGGAGCCCGTACTCCCGTCAAGGGGGGCATCAAATATATGCGGCGGTAGGTGGAATAGCTCCCATCAACAAGATGTAATAACGCATCACTGCCCTGCATAGCACTACTGACCTCCTCAGGAGATAATCTATCAGCGGTCCGTATGGTGTCTGGAGGTACAGCAGGAGGGTCCTGAGAATTTCCCCCCCATAGCTGGCGCTGGAAGTGTTCCCCCAGGAACCAAACTCTACCCACTGGTCCCTCGAGCAGGAACCTGTACTGGGAACTAGTCGACCCCCCGGGGTACTGATCCTCGAGGTCATCGCCGAAGATCGCCCAAGGCTGCCAGGTGATCTGCGGATAACCAGTGCATAAGTCAATCAGAAATCAGAACATACAAAGCAGATCAAAGATGAAAATGGAAAAGGAACTGAGAGTTCTAAAATACCTCTGTCGCTCGAACAGTGTCAAAGTACTGCCGCAGAGAGAAGAGAGTCTCTCGAGGCCTCGACAAATGCTCGCCCTCAAACATCAGTGAATATGGGGTCATAGGAGGTCCTGTCACCTCCATCTCCGGGGCTAATGTGGGAAAATATGCATATACCCATAGCTGAGAAAAGCAGTGCGGGATGTAAATACAAGGTGCTAAAGGCAGAATACCGAGTGCAAAGTGCGCCGTGTGTGCAGTGAACAAGCAATGAGAAGCAAAAAATGTAAATCAAAAGGACAGAATGTACCTCCCAGGCTCTCCAATAGCCGCCGAGTAAATCTCCCCGTCCGCGAGAGACTGCGCTCATGTAACAGAACAGGGTAGCCAGGCTAGCGCCGCCCCAATCATACTGGCTGACCTGTGATAGGTCTACCAAAGCACTCAGGAGGTATAATCCTACCATGTTCCCTCTATCAGCGAACAAGGTGGTGCCGAGGAGATACATGAGAAAACCGCGGGCATACTGCTCCGCCTCCTCAGGAGTACCGGGCTCCATCTGTGGCCGCCGGAAGTGCAAAGCAAACCAGGAGTATCGGACTCTCCCCGAACCTCTGTCTACCGGCGGGTGTGTCCCCAATAGGTGCATCCAAGCAGCCTCCCACTGGCCCATATCCTCGTCATAGGGAATGGGCACACCGCCTACGTCTAGGCCGGTGAGTATAGCGAAGTCCAGCGGGGTCATGGTCATATCCCCGGCTGCAGAAAAATGGAAAGAATTGGTGGTGTCCCACCACCTCTCTGCTAGAGCCGCGAATAAAGTCCTACTGATGAGGCAACGAGATAGTCCCCGGCAGAATGGTCCAAATCCTGCGAGGTCGACCAAGCCCCGGACAGCTTCCGGAAGCTCAAAATACCACTCCCTCGCGGTGACGGAACCGTATCCTCGCACTGTGCGAGAATGAACCTGCATTTAGAATGAATGCATAGATCAGCAAATGAAGTGAAAATGAGCTGTGTGCAAATAAAGTGAAAATGAGCTGTGTGCAAATGAAGTGAAAATGAGCTGTGTGCAAATGAAGTGAAAACGGGCTGCGTGTTCAGTAAATTTGGTATTTGGGCTGCGTGTTCAAAGTTTCAGTACATCTGAGTTTGGGACTGTGTGTTCTACTCAACATCAGTGGGCTGTGTGTTCAGTACCTCTAATTGGGACTGTGTGTCCTACTCAACATCAGTGGGCTGTGTGTTCACCTCAAATTGGGACTGTGTGTTCTACTCAACATCAGTGGGCTGTGTGTTCGCTTCAAATTGGGGCTGTGTGTTCTACTCAACATCAGTGGGCTGTGTGTTCACCTCAAATTGGGACTGTG